>PVIY010001762.1:0-142069 GCA_004026745.1 Myrmecophaga tridactyla | reverse complement strand
GACTGTGAATGGAGGTTAGGAACCTCTCTGTGTGGTCACCCCTGTCTGCCTTGGAAACACACGGAGGACGACACATACTGTGAATTCAGCCCTCACGGCCAACTGTGAAGGGGACGGAGACGCCCAGGGGGCCTCCCAGGAGAGAGCTGCGGGGGGGGAGGGTGCGGCGGCTCCCCTCAGGGTCTGGGCGAGAGGAGCCCCCAGTTCCCTGCCCAGTGTCCCATGCCCGAGGGGCCCAGGTCCCTGCGCCCCTGCGTCCCTGCTGCCTGTAACTACCAGAGCCCCCACCCGCCCCCACCCCAGACCCATCTAGCTTGGATCCTGGCTGGCTCCGGGTTAGCTGTGAGTAGCATGTAACAGAGATGACCTCTCCGTGTCACCAAATCAAGCACGTGTGCAGGGCCCTGGAATCCCTCTGCTGCCTCACACATTTCTTCTTGTCACAGAGGGTGAGAGCCCTGGGGCCTGCATCTCCGCTATTCTGTTTGGATGGGGAGGGGGACACACAGCTGTCCGCAGGGGCTCGGCAGTGGGCGACGCCCGGCGTCTTCTGAGGCCACGAGGGACACGCTCACTTTTTTGAATGTGATGTAAAATTTGTACAGTAAAAGTTTTTATATTTTCTATCAACTATGTTTGTCTTCCAGAAATGCTATTAATTTAAATTAAAATGGTTAGTATTAGCAGGCATTCTGTGTCTGGTTTTTGTGTGTGCGTTTGTTCTTGGTTTTGCCACTGGCGAGAAGACCCCCTGTGTGCAGAGTCACCCTGGGTGGCTGGAGTTCGCGAATAAACTTACACCCCAGGGTGTCCTGGGGCTCGCGTCTGTTTGGTCAGTTCTAGGTGAGAGGCGGGGATGCCCCCCCTCCCCCGGGACAGATGCACGGGAGGACAGGAATAGGGGCTTGGGGGCGGTGGGAACCCCCTGGAAGACAGGCTCCGCGAGGTCCGTGCAGAGGGAGGCGTGGGGAAGAGACAGCCCCCGACACACGCAAAGCACCAAGGAAGATTCAGGCAGCCCCGACGGCCACGACACCTGACAGCAGGCCCCGACCTGGTCCGAGGAGCCTCCCTGGCTGGGCATTGTCTTGGCCTGAGAGAGAAGGTTTGGCAAGGGGTGGGGGGCCCCTTCATCCAAATCCAGCTTCTAAGACTCTACTGAGCAGGGCTCTGGAGGTTGGGGTAAGCAGAACAGGCAGCGGCACCAGCATTTATGGGCCCCCTGCTATGAGGCAGGGAGGCGTTTCCTAAATGTCATCTCATAACAGGGCCCTACGGGAGGAATCCTCAACGTGTTTCACCTGTGGAAAATGAGGCACAGAGAAGATAAGATATTCACCCAAGGTCACAGAGCTGATGGGTAGCGTCAATTCTGCAGTTTTGACTCTAGAATATCCCTCTCGTCAGAACGTATTGATCAGATATTTATTGAGTACCTACTGTGTGCAAGAGATGGCGCTCCATGCAGAGGACACGGGGAAAGGTAGAACCTTTGCCTTCATTCATGAGTCAATGTGTGTCCAGAAGAAGGGGCCCTTCCACCTGCTTGGCAGGCTGCACGAAGGAAGTGGCTTTGGAGTTGTCTTGAAGGATGAATAAATATGCCTGGGGCATATAAGCCAGGAGATGGCATTCTACCCAGCAGGAACAGCATATGCAGAGGCTCAGAGGTCCGGGAACAAATGGTGTGCTTGGGAAACCATGGGTATTGAAGCTGTTGTAAAATGGGACCGGGGGAATAGGATGACTCCTTTCAGAGACGATCCCATAGGGGCCAGAACAGGGAGTTTATGCTTTTACGTGACTGCTCTAGGGAGCCATTGAAAGTTCTTGAGCTGGGAAGGACCCTGATCAGATTTATGTTTTAGATATACATAGATGGGTTGGGAGTGGGGGTGAAACCAAAGGGAGCAAGGTAAGAGGTAATGGAAAGGCGAGTCCGGGATAGTTCTCCAGGTGTCTGCCTTTGTGACAGGTGGATGGCTGAGTCGTTCGCCGAGGAGGCGGAGCTTAAGGAAGAGGAGCAGGTGGGAGGGTCATTAGGGGACACTGAGATGAGGTCTACGATAGCAGAGGGATGCTGGTAGATGGACCCCTGGAGGAAGGGCTGGGCTGGAGCTAGACGTGGCAATTGGCACATATTTGAAGCCACTGGAGTTCATGAGACTGATAGGAATAATAACTGGCAGATTGCTCATTCTTGTGAAAACCTTTGTTTCTTGTCTTTTGGGGAAGAAAGCTAAACCACAGGGCCCAGCCTTCCTTGCATGGTTGAGTTCTCCCTAACGGTATGTGAATATCTTCTCCATCAAAACTTCCCGCAAGCTCGCCTCTGTCTTCCTTTCCCCTTTTTGCCGACAAGAGTGGGGACTTCCTCCAAGGGCAACTTTGGAAGCCACTTTGGAGGATGGCGGCACCTGGGCCCTGTGCTGGCGATGCTGGAGGAGGCCCCCCTGCCTACCTGTTCTCTTGCCTGGGCAGGTATGTGAGCAAGAAGACAACTCCACTGGGGTTGAGCCACTTCACATAATGTGTCCACTTGTTATAGGTAATATATTTTACAATTGTATTATTAACAACAATAACGGAGATAGCGAGCAAATCTTAAGTTCTGGACAGCTGCTGACCACAGGGCGCACCTCTGACTTGGCCGTCATACAACTCTAAAGCAGTGTCTACTGCTGTTCGCTCCGTTTCATAGGGACAGGCTCAGGGCAGTGATGCAGCCAGGAAGTGGCAGAGGCAGGTTTCAAACCACGGCCTCCTGGACTCTAACACCTGGCATGTTGAGTTTTTTCCCACTTTATTAGAAGTGTTTAAGTTAGAGGAGTAGTTCTGGTGCCTTGTAACGTCAAACATTACTGAAATGATAAGAAAAACGTTAGCAGCCCACCCCACCCCCCAACGCCATACAGCCTTCTTCAGATCCCTGCATCCTGAGCTGAGCTCTTTAAGCTTGGAGAATCTGCCTCCGCATCTCTCTCCACTGCGTGTTCATTACACAACCAACCACATCATATATATCATGTATGGTATGATATATATTTCTTTTTTCTGAAACTTATTTGCGCACATATCAGGGCCAACCCTCCAAGTCCACATATATGGCTCCAACTCAGCGTTTTCAACAGCTGCGTGATAACCCACACCACAAATATCCCACAGCTGGCGTCCCCGCTCGATGGACACTCCCCCAGACCTCTGAGAACCACTTCCCACTGGTGTCATCTCTTAACTGTCATACCCTTTAGCCTGCCTGCCCCCAGCGCACACACAGGTCCAGGCCCAGGGAGACTGAGGGTGGGCATTTCCGTTTCCATCAGAGCATTGTGCCCCCCGCGGCTCCCCGTCTTCAGCTGTGTCTGCCCCCTGCCCTCACCCCCCTCCCGCCCGGGCTGCCCCTGCCTCCTGGACTCTCCACGAGGCTTCTGGAGCCCCGGCACTGCAGGCACAGTGGCTTCATAACCTTAAACCACCCCAACCTTGGACTGGACTCCAAAGGGTTGTCCCTAGGAGGGAGGGGCAGGGACCAGGAGACCCCCGCAGAGGAGCTGGACGGTGCCCTCTGTTCCCTGTTTGGAGCTGCGGGGCTGCCTTGTGTGTATGTGTGTGAGGCGGGGGGTGGGGGGAATGAGGGCAACCCCCTCCATCTGGTAAAGACCCCGCCCCCAAGGCCGTCTGACTCCCCAACTCTGCGGCTTGTTCAAGGTCTCCTCGGAAACAAACGACCAAGAGAACAGCCTCAACCAACAGTTGGAGAGCACTTTGCACTTCTCCCTGGTACTTTGACACACAACAACTCCTCCTATCCTCTCAAGAGCCCCACGGCGAAGGCCTTTTTGTCTTCATTTCCAGATGAGGGCACTGAAGCTCGAAGAGGCTCACCTGCCCGCGTCCTCGGGTGATCTGTAGGGCCCGGAGTCACCTGCCCCTGCGCGGGGCTGCGTGGAAAGGCCGGCTGGTCCCCGCGCCTGGGGGCTGTGCCGCGGGGACACCTGCTTTGCCAGCGTCGCACCCCCGGGCTCCTGCAGGGCTCCGGGTCACCCTGCTCTGCCCGCCTCCTACGGGCCGGCTGCGGGGATGGGAGGACCCCTGGTCTCGGGACACTTGCTGACACTTCATTCTCATCCCAGCTCAGAAGACCCCACCTGCAGGAGGATTTCGTTTGGCCTGCATTATAAGAGATACATTTTTAA
Organism: Myrmecophaga tridactyla; assembly: GCA_004026745.1. Classification (NCBI taxonomy): domain Eukaryota; kingdom Metazoa; phylum Chordata; class Mammalia; order Pilosa; family Myrmecophagidae; genus Myrmecophaga; species Myrmecophaga tridactyla. The sequence goes on along the minus strand of PVIY010001762.1, from coordinate 137,873 downwards.
ATTAGCGTCCAACATTTAGAAATAGGAAGAGTTCACATAAAAATCTGGAGTTCTGGCTTCTTTGAGAAGTTCTGGGCTGGCCTTCTTCGGAACCACCATCCACTGCAGCTCAGCGCGATGCTGAGACCAGCCCCTCAACTTCCTGTCCTCCCGTCACCCGGCCCAGGTTTCATTGCCTGGTGAGCCGGGCCTTTTTCCTGAGTAATGGGGAAAATGACACAGTTTTTACACCTATCGAGAGTGGAAGCAGGACAGATTGGCCTGGGAGACCTGTGTGTTTCTTCCAGTCCACTAAAAACATCACTTACCTGAGCCCTGTGGGCAAGTTAGATATTGCAAGTATTTAGACACCAACCAATCCAAAAGGATGTCAGCCGAAAACAGCCAGAAAGTCCGTAGTGCGTGCTGGTGGGACCTCAGCCCTTTTTGGAGGGCGGCAGACTCAGCACCACTTGGGAAGTTGTTAGAAATAGAAATTCTCAGACCCCGCCCCAGCCAATACTGTATCAGAAACTCCAGGAGAGAAGCCTAGCAAACTGGCTTAAGAGTTTGAGACCCCTAGCTAGTTGGGGTGTAGGAGAGAGAATTTGGTTGGTTTTCCTCCGCTTTGTTGATTTTTAAAAAATTTTTATTGAGAAATCTTCATACAACATACATTCTATACATGGTGTACAATCAGTGGTTCATAATATTACCACATGGTTGTGTATTCATTTTTTAGAACATTTGCATCACTCCAGAAAAAGAAATAAAAAGGAAAAAGAAAAAACTCGCACATACTATACCCCTTACTCCTCCATTGACCGCTAGTATTTCCATCTACCCAATTTATTTTACCCTTTGTGCCCCCATTTTTAATTTATTTATCTGTGTTTTTTACTCATCTGTCCATACTCTGGATATAAGGAGCATCAGACCCAAGGTTTTCAGAATCACACAGTCATCCTGTAAACATTACATCTTTATACAATCGTTTTCAAGAATCTAGGCTACTGGAACACAACTGAACAGTTTCAGGTACTTCCCTCCACCCGCTCCAATACACCATAAACTAAAAAGGCATATTTATATAATGCATTAGAATAACTCTCAGGATAACCTCTCAACTCTGAAATCTCTCAGCCACTGAAACTCTATTTTGTCTAATTTTTCTCTTCCCCCTTTTGGTCAAGAAGGTTTTCTCAATCCCTTGATGCTGGGTCCCAGCTCATCCTGGGATTTCTGTCCCATATTGCCAGGAAGATTTACACCCCTGGGAGTCATGTCCCACGTAGTAGCGGGGGCAATGAGTTCACTCTCTGGACGCTGCCTTCTTTTCAAGCCTCCCTGGCTGGGGGAGAGTGGGGGCTGCTGTCCGAGCCCTGATGCCCGGCGCCCCTGCCGCGAGCAGAGGTGGTACGCGTCGGGGAGGTAATTACCATCTTCGTTTCCTACAGTTTGCTGTAACAAAGCCCCACAGAGTCGGGGGCTGGAAGCAGTAGAAATGTATTCTTTCACAGTTCTGGAAGGTGAAGTCTGAAATCAAGGCGTCAGTGGGGTCTGAAGTTGTAGGAAGAATCCCAAACAGCATCCTGTGACCAATGAATCTGATGAAATAGGGACTGATGGAAAGTACTACTGCAGTCGCACACCTGGGCATGAGGTGTGGCGTCCAGGTGGGCAGCTTCTCTCAGGGACTCTGCCTGGGTACAAGGATGGGGGGGCTCGAGGCTGCCTGGGATGGTGGGGAGTGGCAGCCAGGCCCTGCCCCCACCCCCACCCTGTTCTATGTAAGATTTCACTCTTAGAAAATGCCACACGTCGGTACTATCTGAACTGTTCCACCACCTCTGCCCTCCTGTGTGTTTCATATTGAGTGTTCCAGGACCACTTGCACACAGGGCTGGGCAGATGGGAAGTGACTGCAGGGGCTCAGAAATGGGACGACAGCTGCCGGCCTGAGCAAGGCTAATACTGTACTGAGACCACCGCCTGCTTTACTGCAGCTCCCCTACTGGGAGAACACAGAGCTGTGATGCAGCCTTCTCATAACACAAATGGCTGGTCACTCAGCCTTTCTCTGTCCCCACCTCCACGGCTTCCCCAGGCTTCTACACTGCCCCCCTGCCCAGCCTCTTTCCCTCTAGCCTCATCTGGTCCAGCCTTCCTCTTTGCTGCCCAAGGGTCTGCCAAAACAGACCATATGACCTTATTCCTCTGGGACTCCTCGGGTTCCCCGGAGACAATCCTTCTCCTGGCACTATGGGGGCCCTGCTTGCCCCCTGGCACCCCCAGTTGCAGGGTCTCATCCTAGCTCTGCCCCTCACCACGCGGCCGTGCTCCTTCCCCCAATCCCTGCCGTCCATGGGAAGGGAGAGATGATCCTTCAGGACTCAGCCCGAGAGAGCCACCTCCTCTCTGAGGTCTACCTCGGCCCATCACCACGGGCCAGATGTGTGAAAACACAGAGTCTGTTTGCCTAGAGCTCTCTGTGAGGCAGACACGGATTCCAGGGCCTTCCCAGCATAAGCTCATTCGATCCCCTCGGTAGCCTTAGGAAATGGGGCCACTTTACAGATGAGATAAAGAGGGTTGGAAATGTAAGTGGCTTGCCTGATTTCACCCAGTTGCCATTCCTCCCTGCAAACTGGATAAACGCTTCCTTCGTGGCATTCAACAGTTTTCCATCATCACCAGCCCTAATGGATTATGAAACTTTGGAGGAAAAGGACAGGGCCTCTTGATCTGTGGCTCAGTAAATGTGGCACCAAACTGTTTCTTCAATGGAGTTTCAATTACCTCCTGTGTCAGAACCCCCTGGGCTCAGGCACGGACTCCCCGTGGGGACCGAGGCTCAGGCTGCAGAACCCCTCGCCTGTATGGGGCTCTGTTCATATGGCCATCTATTTTTTAAAACTAAGATTAAGATTGTAAAGTAAGATTCTTTTTCTTAAAGACATCCCCAAATGTGTCACCTTTAGGCTCCGCAAAACTGAGATCTGCGTGGGGTATTTGTTGAAAATGCAGACACCCAGCCATACCCCAAACTACTAAATCCCGTTTGCTGGGGTGATTTCTGACTCCCCAAAGTCTGAGTCCCCCAGTGCTTGGCACATCTGCTTTGGGGCCAAAAGGACAGCCAGAGCTGGGGCGGTGTCTGCTAGTGACCATCCCTCCTTTGCCTGGAAAATGGTGCTGACTGTGGGAGAGTTCCCTGAGCTCTCGGAATAATTTCAATATCATCTCTCACGAGGCTGAGACCAGCTCTGCCAGGCGAAGGAGTGTTCAGCAGGAGGGAGGGGAGGGAGGGGAGAGAGGGGCCCGGGGGCCAGCGGGATGGGGGGAATCCTGGAGCCCTGCACCCTGCCCTCACCATTTCCCCCTTCCTGCCTCATTAAGGAATCCTGGCCTCCATCCCCTTCCAAGTCAAGCTTCCTCTCTCTTTCCCCTCAAATAAGTATCCTCAACCCAGATCCTTTCCATTTCGTTTCTGGCTGGAGGAAATTGCTGCTGCTGTGCAGAAAGAGCGGGACTGGGGTGCAAGTAGAGCTCAGCCATTGGGTCTCCTGGAGTCACTTCCAGGAAGCCTGGATGTCTTTTGATTTGCTCTACAGGTGCCCCTGGTGCAATACCCATGTGACTTTTTCTTTGCCATGAAGAAATCAAAAGAAATGTATATAAGAGCTGGAGAAATGACTTTGGTAGGACAGTGGAAAGATTTTGCTGCTGGAGGATATTCTCTCCAGCAAGTGGAATGTTCCTGCCTGAAAGTCCCTAGGTGGTGGAAGTGTCAGCCCGGATGCTGGAGGTGGCCCGTCCAGAATGAAAGGTTTCCGGGGGCTTCTTATCACACAGCCTCCTCGGGGCGACGGACGGCGGCTCTCCATCTCCACTGAGGAGGCATCTGTCTTTCCTGCTGTCAGACAGCAGGACCTGTTGTTTACCTTTCCGTTTTTGAATTTTGAAATATACAAACAGCTGTGTCCTTCTGGCTTTTACCAAGCTGTTTTTAAAATTTTAATCTGTAATTTACACCGCGTGAAAAGCACAGAACTTGAATGCACAGTTTGGTGAGTTTTGACCAGTGTGTACCTTCGCATGGCCCACGCCTTCAAAGACAATAGAGCATTCCCATCACCCCAGAAAGATCCCTCATGCCCAATTAACCCCCAGCTCCTCCCAGCAGCAATCGCTGTTTGCTTTCCTTATAAAACTTCTGTTTTTCCTGTTCTAAAATTTCATACAAACGAAAGCATTCAATGTGTACATTTTTGTGTCTGCTTTCTTTTGCGCAACATATTTTTGTCTTTTATGCATGTTGTGTTTATCAGTAGATTGTTCCCTTTTTAATCATTTTTAAATTTTTATTAATAAAACCAATCAACATATAATATGAACATTCTTTTTTTTCATCACATAGTTGTATATTCATCATCATGATCATTTCTTAGGACATTTACATCAACTCAGAAAAAGAAATAAAGATAAAACAGAAAAAGATTCATACATATCATACCCCTTACCCCTCCCTTTCACTGATCACTAGCATTTCAATCCATTAGATTTATTTTAACATTTGTACCCCTATTATTTATTTATTTTTAATGCATACATTTTACTCATCTGTCCATAAGGTAAATAAAAGAAGTATCAGACACAAGCATAGTTCACTTTTATTGCTGAATAGTGTTCTATTATATGACTATACTAAAATATGTTTGTCCATTTGCTCTCGGATGGGTACTCTGCTTCCATTTGAGGCTATTATCCATAAAGCTGCTATGAAAGACTTTGGATGGATGGATGACTTCATTTATTTGAATAAATACCTAGGAGTGGAATTGCTGGTCACCAGGAAGGTATGTTTAACTTTATGAACAACTCCTGGAACAATTACCAAAGTGCTTTACCATTTAACCCTCTCACCAGCGACGTTTGAAAGTTTAAGTTTTTCCATATCCCTGCCAACATTTAGCGTTGTCAGTCTTTTTCAGTGCAACTATTTTAACAGGTTGATATGCAGAAGTTTTAAATTTTGACAAAGTCTATTTTGTCATTTTTTTTCTTTTATTGTTGGTGCATTTTGGGTGCTAAGACACCTTTGTCTATCCCAAGTTACAAAATTATCCACCTATTTTTTTTTTTCCTAAAAGCTTTACAGTTTCAGGTTTTAGATTTGGGTCTGTGATCCTCTAGTTATTATTTTGTGTATGGTGTGAAGTAAGGATCAGGGCTCAGTTCTTTCCACATGCATAGTTAGTTGGTCTAGCACCATCTGTTTAAAAAGTTTTCCTTCTGCATTGAATTGCTTTGGTGCCTTTTTTGAAAATCAATTAACCAAATTAGTGTGGGACTATTTCTGGACCTTCTGTTCCATTGACCTATTTCTCTATCTTTATAGCAATACTATACGAACTCAATTATACTAGCATTATATGGTTAGTCATGAAATCAGGAGGGCATAAATTACCTAATTTTGTTCTTCTCTTTTGAGATTGTTTTGGTTCATCTAGGTTCTTTGCCTTGCCATATAAATGTTAGAATCAACTTGCTAATTTTCACAAGAAAAGTCTGCTGGGACTTTGATTTGATTTTCTGTGTACTTGAGAAGAGCACGTATCCTACTACGGTTCCATAAATGGCAATTAGGTCAAGTCGATATGTTGTTCAAATCTTCTACATCTTTAGTGATTTTCTATTTGTTCTCTCAATTACTGAGAAACAAATGAGGAAATCTCCCATTATAATTGGAGATTTATCTATTTCTACTTTCAATTCTGTCAATTTTGCTTCGTGTTTTTTGAGATTCAATTATTTATTAGATACATACACTTTTAGGATTGTTATGTCTTTTTTGATGAGTCGACCCCCTTAATATTAAGAAATATTCCTCTTTATTTCTAGCAGTATTTTTGTCCTTAAATCTACTTTGTCTGATGTAATAGAGTCACAGCAGCTTTCCTAGGCTTAGTGTTTGCATGGTATAACTTTTCCATCCTCTCATTTTTAGTCAACCTGTATCTTTATAAAAGAATGCTTCTTATAAACAACATAGAGCTGGGAATAGATGTTAGAGTTTGAACAGAGAAGCAAAACTACTGGATCACATGTCTATTATTACATATTCTCTTATGGCAGGAATTTTAGTTGAGGGCGTGGGTGAAGTCATCGTCTCTGTCTGAAGTCAGCAGGGCAAGCAGTCCGGAAGGGAAAATGGATGTGAGAGCGAAGGTATTGGATTAAAGGACAAACTGGAGCCCGTGAGCCCGAGTGGACCCCGGCGGGTGGGACACACTGATCTCTCATTGCTCCAGGCCTTGGCCTTTGGGGACGAGTGTCCTGCAGGAGAGGCAGGTACCTTCTCACTGGTCACACCACCATCCACTCCCGGGCCTTCTCATCAGCACATTTCAGGGATCTGGTCCACCTCCGGGTAAACTTATTGTCAAAAGTTCCCACCTCTCTCCCTCCCCTGGTCTCTTCTGCTGGTCTCTGCTTATTAAGAGAATAAGCTTATTTCTCTTCATCGGTGCTAATATCAATTAAGGGAAGTTTATTTAATATCTTCTTCTGTCACTTGAAATGTTCTCTCAAGTCCAAGACTTCCCTTTGACCCCTCACAATTCTAAAGCCCATCAAAAAGGGAGAGGGGAGAAAACGAGAAAAGAGAGAAATTCATAGGAGGGAGATCAGAAGCTCCGGGTCCTACTGTGCCCCAGGATGAGAAATCTTCAGTACAGTGTTTTTCTTATTTACATAACATTTCTTTCAACAGGTTTTTTTTTTTTTTTTTTTTTTTTTTACATGAGGAATGGAATTTTAAAAGGGGAAAACACTTTTTTTGAGATCCTAAATGTCTGCTTGTAGTTAAGCTGCCAGTAATTACCTGCATAAACTTGAGCATGTCCCTTGGGCTCTCTGAGCCTCCCTCAGTTTCTGTGTGTGTGAAATGGGTACAACCAGGCCTTCCTCCCCAGGGTGGTGGTGTAGAATCCGGGGGTGCCCACCAGCTCTTTCTAGTGGCCCCATTTCTTTCTGGGTACTACCACCTGCGTGCTGGGGAGGCATCGTCACATGGCCGAGGGCAGCGTCCAAATATAATTGGATTGGGGAAGGGCAGAGGGTGGGACACAGGAGGAGGGAGGAGGAAAGACCCCTGGGGTTGGGCGTGCCCACTTTCCTCTCCCTGGATCCCACCCTCACCTCGACACCCCACACTCTTCCCCCAGCACCTATGTTTCTCTCTTGCTCTGGATTACTTCCTCTTGCTCCTGGCTCCTCCCCATTTAATTACCAGATGGCTTTGGTTTCTTTTTCTCTGTTAAGCCCTCCCAGTGTGTAGAGGATTTCCTGACTGCTGTGAAAAGCAGCTGTTGCCACAGAGGCTGAGGAGAGATGGCTTTCAGCGGTGTCCAGTCTCCCTACCTGAGCCCGGTGAGTTCCAGGCTGTGGGCACGGGCATTGCGGGCTGGCCTGGGCTGGGAGATAACTCTGGATCTTTGAGGAAACAATTCTTGGGTGGCAGGAGCTGGCATCCCAAAGCGAACACAAGAAGGACAGAAACGCCACAGGGGGCAATCCCCGTGCAAGTTCTGTTGTTCCCTGCCAGTGTCGCCAAGGCCTCTCAGGGGATGGCTATTGTCACGACTCCTGCATTCGTTAGGCACCTTCTTGCCAAGTCCCCTCTTGGTGCCCGGCCCAGTACTGGAGGGTCAGCAGGTATGAGTGACAACCAGATGGGTGATGGGTTTGCCTGAAGGGGAAGCAAACAGGGCACCTGGGGGTGAGGGGCGATCACAACCTGGTATAATACTTAAGAGCACTTCCTTTGGAAATGGCCTCCCTGGGTCCAAATCCTGGTTTAAGCACTTAGTAACTGAATGACCTCAGGCAAGTTACTTTTCACCTTTCTGTGCCTCAGTTTCCAACTCTGTAAAATGGGGGAAATACCAGTGCCCACGCACCTGGGTTGGGGTAAGACTTGGTGAGATAGCATGTCTTGAGTGCTTGAACAGAGCCTGGCATTCTGCAGGTGCTTTGTAAGCATCTACTATTATTAGGAGTCTGGGGGGCAGTGAGGGAGTGGGGGGCCTCGTTAGGGGATGCCTGTACCCCGTGAAGTGAGTCAGCTAACAAGGCAAGTGTGGGGCCAAGGCGCAGAGCGGCTATCTTGAGGCAGCGGAGAGGAATTGCGACTCTCCCTGCAGGGCGGGCTGCAAAAGGCCACGCAAGCAGAGGCCCTGCTGCAGGGAGCCTCGTTTAGAGGCTTATCCCCATTTCATATGTGGAAAAACTGCAGCTCAGAGAGGCTGAGGCCTCTTGCCAAATGCCTCTGTCAGGAAGTGGCAGAAAAGGAATGTTCTTTGATTTGACTCCAGAAGAGGGGGCCTTACCCCCCTGAATAAGCAGCACTGGGGAAGGCAGGAAGGTGGCAGCCCCAGGCCCAGGAGCTCCTGGGGTTGCCGAGCCCTGGGCCGGGCTCTGTAGGAGGGGGGTCTCCCCCAAAGCGTTGGCCAGAGCGGTGGATGGAGCTGGTGGATGGGGTGGGGGTGGGGTGGGGTCTCGGGGTCGGAAGGCATCACCGTGGGCAGCCCACCCCCTTGGGTTCTTGTCAGATAGGTATCCCAGCGCTCTTTCCAGGGGCTGGCATTTTTATTATTTGACTAGTTTTTACTTTCACATTCTTGGATTCACATACCAGTAGTTTTCAAACCAGAAGGAAATGTCTCTTATGGGCAACAGGAAGTTACAACAGGCCCTTGAGGTCCAGACAAGAGAGAGGCCAACTCAGCCCCCACAGGGCCATGGGTACCCTCTGACCTCTGGGGTTTTGAGCCCTGTTTCCTCCAAAATGATGATTTATGCGGGGAGTCACAGCCCACAGTTCTGCTGAGAAGTCACCTCCCCCCACCACCCCGACTTGGGGTCCTGCCTTGGGGCCTTGCCTCCCACTCCTTGTCTGCCCCGGGTGTCCCTTCTCTCCGGGCCTCACCGGGCGGGCAGGGGCAGGGCCCTCTGCTCCTCACCACGACAGGCAGCCTGGGCGGTGGTTAAAAGCCTGGTTTCTGGGTTCTAATTCCAGCTCTGTCTGTGTGACCTTGGGCAAGTGACAAAGCCTTTCTGTGCTTCAGTTTCCTCATCTGGAAACGTGGTGATGGTCATGCCCAGGGTTGCCGTGAGAATAAGTGAGACGGCTCGGAGCCGGCAGGCTGGCGGCTGGGAGGGCCGCGCTGCCTCTGGGGCGGGAACCCTTTGGGTTTTAGCCTCTGGCACCGGGCTGGGCTCCCGCAGCTCGCTGGAGACCTTGGGTCCGTAGGATGCACTTCTGCTGTCTGCACTTCCGAAGGGGAGGAAAAGGTCCCCAACCTCTGGACATGGCCAGGAGCAGAGAGTGGGTTCTGTCCCAGGAGAGGGCGTTCATTCAGATGAGGCGTTCACGGTGACATGAGCATCTGCCATTGTCGAGGCCGGGCACAAGCCCGGGGCTTTCCACCTGGCATCTCCGAGCGCTGCCGGGAGGGGCTGGGTCCTGCCATTCCCAGAGATGGAGCCGGGCCCAGCGAGGCCGCGTGACTTCCCCACACCCGGACTGCTGATGCAGGGAGCTGGGCGGCGAGCTCAGGCCTGTGGGGCTCTAGCTCCACCTCCTGTATCACCTGGAATGAGAGCAGGTCCTCTTGTTTCTTGCCAAGTTCCTTCCCCGAGAGCTCCAAATTCCACGGGTGGAAACATGTGGGGTGTAAAGCAATGCCAATTTATTATTTTACAGTTCTGGAGGTCAGATGCCTAAAACGAAAGTGTCTCAGGGCTGTTCTTCTGGAAGCTTTAAGGAAGAGTCTGTTTCCTTTCCTCTTCTGGCTTCTAGAGGTCACCTGCCTTCCTTGTGGCGCCTTCCAGGCCAGCACCCCTTGCCGCTGTTATCACATCTCCTAAGACTGATTCTCTGACTCCCTCTGATAAGGACCCTTGTGATTACATGATCTACCAGAATAATCCAGGGTCATTTTCCCATCTCGAGATCCTTAACTTAATCACACCCGCAAAGTTCCTTTTACCGGGTCAGGTAACAGGGGCACAGCTTCTGGGAATTAAGACACAATGTCTTTGGGGCTGACATTCTTCATTCTACCACATCTTCTCCTTTTCTTGTGAATCCTTCCAGACAGATTTTACCCATAAGCAAAAAAATCTAGATGTCTGTCTTCTCTTTACAACTTGGTGGCTCTTCGTTTCCTGGTGCCTGCCCATACAAAAAAAAAGAAGTTGGTGGCTCTGCCAACTTCAGCTGAAGTGGACGCTGTCCTTCAGATGAGGGGGGTGATTCTGGATACCACCCCCTCCTGCTCCCACCTGGCCGTCTCACACACAGGCCTTCACCTGCCTGGCTCCTGCAGGCATTTAAGTTTTGTAGGGAATTGACCTCAAGGACTCATTAGCGAAGAAATTAACTATTAGAAAAATGTGAAAATCAGCTAGGAGAGCAAATGGTGTTTAAATGCAAGTGGTAGAACCACATGGAATAAAAAGCATTTCAGAGGAAAGGTTTGGGAGTCTGAGCAAAGCTGGGAATTTCGCTCAGAGACACTAAGGGGTTGGTTGAGAAAAGTGACCTACTATCTGCCACTCTCTTCCACAGACATCCTCTCACCAAAGCATCAATCGTGCACACAGGGATTTGTCCCTATGTCAAGGAAACTGAGGCAGGGAGAGGTTACACATGCCCAAGGCCACTCAGGAAATGAGCAGCAGAGCTAAGATTCAAACCTGGGGTGTGCCTGACTCCACAGCAGACGCACGCCCTGTCACAGCCCACCGCTCCTTGAAAGAGGCCCGGGGACGCGAATTTGATTAAGTGGTTGTCCGTGGGACCCAGGCCCAGTGGAGCGACAGTGGGGCCATGGGGGTCGCCGAGGGCCTGAGGGAAGGAACGGGGAGCCCAGGAGCAGGAGGGGAGGAGGGACTTCCCCGAGGCTGCAGACGGTGTCCAGGAAGACAGGCTGGGAGGGCCAGGGTCCTGGTCACCCTCGTTCTGTGAGGGAGAAATGCCTTGTTCTTGCTGCCTTTTCGCAGGCGAGCAGGTTTATCCTCCAGAATAGGTCTGAGGGCCCCTCTGATCCCTTAGGGGGCTCCTGGGTCCCCTTTGCTGGGAGCTTGGCTAGGGGTCCAGCAGCTCCCATCTCTACCGTGGGTCCTTCCATGGCAGGCCTGCGGGCATGCCGCTTCCCCTCACCCCCGCAGAGTGGTCGGCCACCGCCACAGCCTGTCGGCACCCACGGTCTCCCGTCACAAGCCCAGAACGTGTGCGCCACCGGCTCGGTTAGCGCCTGCCTCCTCCGCGACCAGCCACCGGGCCGAGACTCACCCGGGCCGCTCCCAGCCGCATCCCAGGCCCCAGCTGGGCACTGCCGCCCACAGGCTGCCACGAGCCAGGGCCGAAGGAGGGCGGACAGGTCAGACTGACCGACTGGACTCCACCTTCTCCCTTCCTGCAGGCTGTCCCCTTCTCCGGGGTCATCCAAGGGGGACTCCAGGATGGACTTCAGATCTACATCAGTGGCGCCGTTCTCTACTCCAGTGGAACCAGGTACCCAGGTTGCTTCTCTCCCGTCTGTCCCTTGGCAAACCTCCCTCCTGCCAGCTCAGGTCCAGGCAGCGATGCCAGGTGGCTCACGGGAGGCTGACGGGCAGGTCCAGCCCCCCAGCCCCTCAGGCCTCTCCCTGTGGGTGCCAGCGCAGCCAGGGGCCCACGACTCCAGAGTTAACAGGGGGCACCCGGTCTCGGAGGGGAGGCCGCCCCAGAGGTGCCCGATGACGTGAGGGCGTTGAACTTCACCCACTGTGACCCAGAGTTGCAAAAATAGAACTCCTTCCTTTCCCCATACCTGCCCTCCTCTGCCCCGGAACCCTCCCCCTGCTGCTGCGTAAATATTTAAAGTTGCCACCAAAAGGGATCTGGTGTCTTTTGGCTCCAAACTGTTTTCTGAGAAAATACTGAGCCGATTCAAAATACAAATGTCTCATCGGCGCTGTTTCCCAGCCGCGCCTCCTTCCCAAGGAGCGTTCACGTCGTCTCGGCGGCCGAGGCGGACCCGCGGGCTGACGTCACTGCGGGCCTGAGGTCCACGCTGCCCGCTCAGGCCCCTCTCGGAAGCTCCACTCGCCCGGGCGTGGGAACCTGCCGGCCCCGTTGGCTCCCGCTCGCAGCCCAGCGCTCCAGCCTCCATTCTAGACTCGCCCTCCTACCGCAGCCCCCTCTCCCCTGCCAGGGCACACCGGGCCGCAGGGCCCCCAGGGGACTCCTCGGGACATGGGGCACCCAAGGGTCCCTAACCCTTCCCATCCCACCCCCAGCCCAGGCTGAACCCTGAGGGAGGGAAAGGGAGGCATCACCTCTGAACGCTGCCTCGTTCTCTCTCCCTCTACTTGTCTCTCCCTCAGCGCCAGGACTTTTACTCCCTCCGGGTCTAGCACGAAGGGCCCCACCTCAGGCAGCCCCTCTTTCCTTGGCACCTTTTGCTCTCTCCTTTCTCTGGGGCAGGAAGTTTCATAGGACTAAGGAAATGAAAGGTTTCAATATTCTCCATTTTAAGAGGAATATGGTCTTAGATTTTGCCGCTTGGAGCCTCCTTTCCTTTTAGCATTTCCAGAGGGAGGTTCTGGCCGCGGCTCGGCCACAGCACTCTCCCAGGCCTTGCGGCCGCCACCTGACAATGAAGACAGTACCAGCGGTCTGGTGGCCAAAATGGCCCAGAACTGCCCCCTTCCTTCCCCCACTCCCCCATTCCCAAGAAATCAAGCAGGAATTTAATAGAGTACTTACTTCTCGGGGCTTGGTGCAGTGCCAGCATTGATGGGGGACACATAAATCATGAAAGAGGGGCCCCCTCCGAATGCACTGGACCCGGGTTGAGGAGAGCAGAGTGACCCCCCGAGAAGCAGGCCACACATCACACCTGTGCCCAGAGCAGAGCAGCTGGAGTGGACAGAGAGCCCCAGGCTCGGGCCTGGCTTTAGGACATGAGCGGGATGTCCTGGGAAAAGGCAGAACAAACTTTCCCGTGTCCCTTTCATGAGCCAGGCTTCTTAGACGTTTCTTTTGTTTGAATTCCTCACCTTCGGGCCTCAGAAGGTTTTGACGCCTGTGCCTGTGTCGGGCCTCCTGGCCACTGTCTCCTGGACCCAGGAGGAGTCACCCCTCTCTGGTGTGCTGACGGCGGGGGTGTGGTCTTGGGGTCCCCTAAGATGACAGGCAGGGCCCAGCTGGGGCTGGAGTCGGAGCCCCCACGTGCACACCAGCGCCCCACGTGGGACGGACGCACACTTCACACGTGTCCCTGCCCAGAGGGCCGCTTATTCATTCTACACCTCACCTTTTAAGACCACCTCTGCAAGTACATTCCCACGTACTTCACATATTCTTTTCATTTTGTTCTCTTTTATCCCCCAAATTTTAGGCACGTTTAATGACTTTCATCTTTGACACAAATTTGTCATTAGCTCCCAAGACCTGTGCCTCTTGTTGCCCATTCACAAGAACATCAACGCTTCTATTCACCCATTTTCAACTGAATTGTATAAAATAATGCCGTAAAGGCTAAATGCCGTCACCACAGAAAAACACACCAAGTCCTAATGAGGTGAACAGAAAAGACACCGACAGATTAACCTCTGCCACATGGCTTGAGAGTCCCCAGACGTAAGCCGGAAGGCGTCGCAGCAGAACTCTGGCCCCAGGTGGCGGTAAGCCATGCTCCATGTTTGCTCTCCCTTGGCCTAGGTTTATTGTGAACTTTCAGTCTGGCTTCAGCGAAAATGACATCGCCTTCCACTTCAACCCCCGCTTTGAAGAGGGGGGGTACGTGGTCTGCAACACGAAGCAGAGAGGATGGTGGGGGCCTGAGGAGAGGAAGATGCAAATGCCGTTCCAGATGGGAAAACCCTTTCAGCTCCATTTCCTGGTGCAGAACTCGGCTTTCAAGGTGAGCAGAACTCCCACCCTCTCCCCCAAAGCCGCGAGTTCCCCATCCTCCCAGCACCGTCGGGCCTTTACATGAATACATTCACTGAGATCAGACCCCAGCAAAGTCATTATACTAATAACGTGGCCTTTTCCTTGTACGGGCGGTACCGCTGGCTGCACAGGTGTGCACAGGTGCTCACTCACCTTTACCTGCAACTTTGGGGCATCTATAGCTGCTCAGAAAATGAGAACTAGAGAAGTTATTGTGTTTGCTTTGGGGGCTTGTATGTCTCTAAAGTCCAAGTTAATTGCATTCCTTCAGGGTAGCCCCTCTTTGCTCCAGGTCCCTGGAAACATCTGTTTTTCTGCAGTCTGGTACCAGCCTTTATCCAGGTTCTAGAGTTTTATAAGCCATTGCAAATTATTTTATGAGTTGAGTAGGGGCTCTGGGCTCAGGGAGGAGACAGGGGTGAGCTGTTTGTGTTTGTGCTTGTCTGTGCGAACGCTTGAAATCCAAGGTTCCCGCCCCTCTGCTCCCTAACCAACCTTCCTACTGGTGGATGCACGTTTAAATAATGTCTTCAGGCGAATGGGGGTTAGGAAGACAACTTACTGCAATAAACAAACAGACACAAGTTAAGGCCAAGTAGAGATCAGGTTTGGACGTACTACTGTTTCTAAAGTCGCATGGCGCTGGAGGCCGCCTGCCCTGGCCTATCAGGGATGGGGTGCAAAACCAGACACCAGGTGGCATTCCTAGAAAGAGGGGTTCGTGGTGGTGGGAGGTGGGCAGGAGTGCCCCCTGCCCTGGCCTGGGATTCCTTTCCTGGAATGCATGCTCTTCTGGCAGGTGATGGTGAACGGCAGCCCCTTTGTGCAGTACTCACACCGCGTGCCCTTTCAATGCGTGGACACCATTTCCGTCACCGGTGCAGTGCAGCTGTACTACATCAAGTTCCAGGTCAGACCGTCCACCGCCACTTGTCCCAGGGGCTGGGGTGCAGGGTACAGTCGAGCTGTGCCAGGCCCTGGGGGTGGCCCTACAGCTGCCAGCCAATCTCCTACCCAGATGACTTTGAGGACACCCTCCAGTCCCTACCCTGGGGCCTGCCATCTGCTCGGTCATCGTGACCCCCATCTTATGTCATCCTCTCTGCCTCAGTCTCCCAGATGCCTCAGCCACTCTTCTCTGTTGCTCTCTGTTTTCACCCTGCTTAGCAGGCAGCCTGATTCTGGAAAAAGCCCAGGTTTAGGAATCAGACTGAATCCAGTTCAGATTCCCAGGTCTGCTGCTCTCCTCCGCCGTGGCACCTTAGATGGGTGACTTCACTGCACCTATAGAATGAGCATAATCATCGCCCCCCAACCCTTGGGTTGCTGTGCGGGTTCAGTGAGATGATGTATCTCTCTGTGTTTTAACTTTTTTGAATGACTTGCTAACACCTAAAAGGTCTGGAGGTATCACAAGAGTCTGGGTTTCTGGCTTTTTGTGGAAATGGAAATAGTAGGGTGTGCCGGGCCCACGGTCCTGCGGGGCACCAGGAAGCTGGGTGGGCCGCCGCCTTCGAGTGCACCCCGAAATGAGGCAGCCTCATGGGGGCCCCTGCACACAGCCGCGTCTTCCCGCAGCCTTCCTCTCTCAGCGTCCTTCATCCTCCCATACCCCGTGGTCCCCCTCTCTCCGGGATAGACAGATGATAGGAGGGAGAGGGAGAAGGACAGGAACAAAGAAGGATGGGAGAGGGAGGGAGAGGGACTGCCAACCTGTGGGTGGAGACTGCGGATCAGGCTGCAGTGAGGCCCCCCTGCACCCCCCCCACCCCCTGCACCCCCCCACCCGCACCCCGCTTTCTCCCTCTGTCCCAGCCACTCCCACTCCACCCTTTCTTGGCTCTATTAACATTTCTCTTCACTCTGTGGTGCTTTTAACAGAACAGTCGCGCAGCCCGTGTCCAGCCTGCCTTCTCCACGGCGCAAGTCCCTCCTCCTGCCCATTTCCCACCCAAGCCCAGGGTGCGCAAACAGAAAGTAAGTGGCTCACAGAGGCTCTGGGGCGCTGAGCAGTCAGCAGGGGAAGGGCAGAGGGTGGCTCCCGCCAGCCAGGCCTGCAGGCCCCCGCCCCCCGCCCACCCGTGGGCACCCTGTCTCCACCTGCCAGGCGCCCAGAGCCCGGGGCCTGGGAGGCCCCCCGTGAGTCCTCCCTCTTCCTCCTTAACATCCCTCCAGTGTGCTGACATCTCTCCCTCCCCGAAGCCACTCTCTTGGCCACGTGGCCACAGCCTAGTCCCCAGTCCCCAAAACGCGCCCGCTTGCCTCAGTGACCCTCCCATAAGCAAAGCTGATCACTTAGCCCACCTGCGTGAAAATCTTTAAGGCTGCCAGTCCCATTCAGTGAAACCCCAACTCCCCAGCAGGACATACAGAATCCAACCCAGCCTCGCCCCAAACCAAACCCCTCGCAGCCTCATCCCTCACCCCGGGAGGCTCACACGCCTCCACCGCTCACACAGGGCCCCAGGGCCACCACACTTTCACAAGTGCTGTCCCTACCAAAATTACCCTTTGCCTTCCTCACATCCCCAACCCCTAATCACCCTTCAATGCTTGGCTTAAATGTGGCTCCTCTGGGGAGTTTTCTCCTCTTGAAAGAGTGCTGACTGTCCCCTCTGTGTCCCCATGGATTTTGCATGTATCTGTGTCCTGCTGGTCACCATGCTGCATTGTAACTCTGTGTGTCTGTCCCCATCCCTGTGAGCCCCTTGAGGGCTGGAATTGTGCCTGGTTCACTGTGTGTCCCTGGCATTTCGTGCAGGGCCTGGTGTGCAGTGGAGACTCAATGCACAACCATGGGATGGGGTTTGCACAGGCAGGGTGGGTCTGAAGGGGAGCCACAGGGCTGGGGGCAGGCTGCTGTCCCTGCAGGCGGGGCCCCTGCCTCCCGACACATTGACTTCAGGCCTGGTTAGGCTCCAGGGGACCAACTTTGGCCCTAGCCTGGGGCAGACCTGGGGTGTGGTGGATGCAAGCAGAAAGAACAGGGGACCATTTGGGGTTTCATTGCTTCCTGTGTGGGTGAACTCGGGCAAGTTGCCTAACCTTACCAGTAAAACAGGAGCTATGATGCATCCCTCACGGGAAAGCACTGGAGCCCAGAGCTTGGCACACAAATGGCCCTCAGTGAGTGCAAGTTTCCATCTCCTAGGTGAGATGTGGCGATGGACGCCATGGCTTTGCCTCCAGGAGTGAATGGAGCCGACACGGTCTGCATCAGACTGGCCCTTCTCTCTCTGGGCAGCTGATGGAAATACTCCCCCTCCTCCAACCCCAGACCCTGCCCCACCCGGCTTCCCAGCCACTGGGACCTGGGTCGGTGGGTGGGAATCTGGGGGCCACACTCAGGAAAGCTTGTACAGGAGCACAAGGAGGCAAGCGAGAGTCCGGGGTGGGGCATGTCTTACCACAAGAACCTACCCTGGAGCTCTGCTGGCAGCTCACCCTCGCAGTGCCAGCCCTAACCACCATCTTTATCTTCTTATCCCTTTCAGCCTCCAAACAGGTGGCCTGCCAACTCGGCCCCTATCGTAAGTCTCCTGCTCTTTCTTTGGATCCCTTTTCTTTCCTTTCCGGTGAGGTGATGGGAAGAGGGAGGGCAAGCACTGGGCCTCTGCCCTGGGAGGGAGGGGCAGTCAGGGCCAGTGCCCTGGGCCACCTGCCTGAACAGGGAAGTCGGCGGAGGGTGGGTAGAGCAGGGGGAGTGGGGGATGGGCTGGGACAGTGGGGGATGGGCTGGGGGAGTGGGGGATGGGGTGTGTGATGCCCTTGGTGAGTTGGGAAGCAGCCAGAATTGCCACTTGTGTGCTCAACCCCCTGCCCTTCTGCGGACACAGAACACGAAGATCCCAAGTTCATTTACTTTTTCCTGCAAAGTGAGGCTACCCGAGAGAAATTTCCCTGAGAAGAAAGATGGTCCAGAGGTCAGAGGTCACAGCGAAGTCATATTTCTTCTCCAGGAGCTCTAATAATCTTGTGGCCTTATTCCATCCCTTAAGAGAAGAAACATCTCTACCTACCCATTTTGAGAGGGCAGGCAGGGCATTGGGTTGGTTGCCCTCAAGGAGCCTGTTCCGTGGCGCCCTCTGGTGGCAGCTGGTGGTTCTCCACGCTGTGAGTGCTTGTTAAGACCCGTGTTTCCTTACTTCCAGACTCAAACCCTTATCCAGTCGGTGCAGAGCGCTCTCGGAGAGATGTTCCCTGTAAGTCTAAAAATCCTGCTCAGCTCACAGTCCCATAGCTTCTCCCTCCACCAAGGACTGAATTTTCCGGAGTCCTGGAGTCGGGAAGAAAGCAAGGGAGGTGGGGGCATTTGGGGTTCGGCTCACTGCTCAGGAGATATGGGGCCAAACTCCCTGGAGCAGCAAAGATTCTGGGTAGGAAAACTGGTCCTTCTGTTCCTGAGCGAGGCCCCTGGGATGGTACTGCTGATGACAAGCTTGAGTTCTTATCCTCCCCCTGCCTTTGCAAACTGGGCTGGGTGCCTGGGGTCTGCAGGCCCCCTGTGCAGGGGTTGAAGGGCAGGCGGCCGCGGTGGGTCTGGGAGCAAAGGTCCACAAAGACCGGCATGAGGAGGCAGATAGGCGACTCCAAGGACCCGCTCTGTGACCTTGTCCTCACGTTGATGAGTCCCCTTTAGAATGGGGGGGCCCCTGTGTGTGTGCACGCTCACACTGAATTTCCTGGTCTCTTTTCAGCAGAATCCTGCAATCCCCCCTAGGATGTACCCCAACCTATCCTATGTAAGTAGTTTCTCAGAAGGAGCTGGGGGTTTTGTCTGTGTTGGGCGGGGTGGGAGTGCAGGCCGCCTTGGGGGTGGCAGCTTTGCACAATGAAAAGCAGTCCCTTAGCAAGCTGAAAAGTTTTGAAACCATCCGTGTGAATCAGAAGACTGCTGAAAGGAGCTTTCCACTTTAAAATTGTCCCTTCGATACAAACAAACTATATGGTCTTCCCTTTTCAGCCCAGATACCCTTTTGGTCTGGCCAAAGCTTTCTCGTGATAGTCTAAGCCCACTAATTTGAGGGATGCTGGGAAGTTTTCCTTCGGCAATTATCTAACCAGGTGCAGCCCGCATGGGGCGCCTTCTCTAGGGTGCGGTCCTCACAGGCGCTGAGACCACACTCAGCGGACAGTCCAGGCTCACAGAAGTGGGTGCAGAGTTCCCCTCCCGCAGCGACAGGCTGCCACCGGCTGGTCTGACCCTCTCCTCCCACAGCCGCTGCCTTTCGTCACCAGCATCCCCGGGGGGCTGTACCCATCCAAGACCATCATCGTGTCAGGCACTGTCCTGCCTGGCGCACAGAGGTGAGCAGGGGCACGGGGGCTCCAGGGGAGGAGAGAACCTGCCCCCGCGCCCCCCGCCAGGTCAATCTGGCCATCCCCCTGGCTCCGTACAGCCTGGGGAAGAAAAGCAGGGACCAGAGATTAGACCTTGGTTGGAAAAGGGACCAATCAATGTGAGCCGCCCTCCCTCAGGTTCCATATCAACCTGTGCTCCGGGAACGACATCGCCTTCCACCTGAACCCCCGTTTCAATGAGAATGCTGTGGTCCGCAACACCCAGATCAACAACTCTTGGGGGGCCGAGGAGCGCAGCCTGCCCTGGGCAATGCCCTTCACCAGGGGCCAGAGCTTCACCGTAAGTGCTGGAGCTCAGGGAGGCTGGGATGGGAGGGCGACGGGGACAGGCGATGCCTCTGGGGTGAGCGGTGGGCCTGGGGAGAGAGAAAATGGTCAACATGGTCTCATGCTTATGATTTGATTGTTACTGTCCCACGTGGGGTAGGTGTTGGCATCACCTCTTACAGACGAGGAAACAAACTCACAGGCACAAGTCACAGCCCAGTAAGTGCCAGATCAAAACAAAGATCGAGGTGTCAGTCATTTCTTCACTCATTCACTCATTCATCCACTCATCCACTAATTCGTTATTATTGGGGCCCACTCTGTGCAGGGGGACCTCCGGGGGCTGGGGATATAGCCACACAGTAGGCAAAGGGCCTGCTCCCCTGGAGTTTACAATTTAGGTGAAGGAGGAAGAAGAATGAACAGGGTAATTGCAGGTAAAGTCAGGGGCTCTGCAGGAAGCCGACAGACAACGGGACACGTGAGCCTGGGGCAGTGGCCGAGCTCAAGGAGGAGGTCTCCACTGAGACCTGAGTGACAGAAGGGGGACCTGCCAGGAAGAGAGGGGAATGCATTCCTGCAGAGGGAGCAGAGGCATGTGGGCATGGCCAGCAGGCCCCGAGGGCACGGGAGAGGCGCCAGGCCCAGGGCACAGAGACCTTCTCAACGCCGACTAGACGTTTAAAAAAATCAATGCGTGGGCCCTGCCCCAGAACAATGTGGTGGGAGTGGGGGGAGCAGGTCTGGGGGGCTGTATTTTTACAGTGTGCCCCAAGTGACTACACTCTGCCACCTGCGTAGAAAATGACAGCTGTCAGGCCTTATGGGGAATGGAAAAGAGCTTGGATTTTAGTACAGTGGAAAGCCCTCAGGGAGAGCAATACATGCTATAGAGAGCTGTGTGACCTTGGGAAAGGGGTTTACCCACTCTTTGCCTCAGTTTCCTCATCTGCAAAATGGGGCTAATATTTATCTCATGATGCTGTAAGAATTAAATGCGATACTATCTGTAGCATGTTTAAGATGGTGCCAGGCATTTAGTGAGCATGGTAGTCCTGTTAGCTCTTGCCATGGGGATGATGACAGCTTAACAGATTTGCTCTGATTGCCTGGTAGAGAATGTATGGGGTAGAGGAGACAAGTTAGGAGGTTACCGCTGCGGGGGGTCTGGTCCCACCCCTGTGTGCTGAGTAGTATGGATGTGAGCCAGAGGGCAGCAAGCTCCGACCAGGTGGGGTCAGGGGGTGGGGAAAGGCAGGGAAGGGTTAGGTGGAGGGGGTTTCATCTTGAAGGAGGGTTAGCTGCTACCTACATGGGCAGCTGGGCTGGAGCAGGGCCACGAAGGGAAGGGCATCCTAAGCTGAGGGAACAGCATACACAAAAGAGCACGAGTCCTTTAGTGAAAAGCAAATAATTAAGGCATGGGCCTTAATTAACGTCTGGAGAAGGAGGGAGGGAGACAACAGCCTGCATTTGGGTTTGAGGACGCAGCTGGGCTTCCCAAGAGCAGTCAGACGGCCTGGCCTCTCTGCCCAGGTATGGATCATGTGTGAGGGCCACTGCCTCAAAGTGGCCGTGGATGGGCAGCACCTGTTTGAATACTGCCACCGCCTGAAGAACTTGTGCGCCATCACCACCCTGGAGGTGGCCGGAGATATCCAGCTGAGTCACGTGCAGACGTAGGCCGGACCCCTGGCTCTGGGCAGGAGGGCTGGGGCATGATGCTGTCCGGATCTCTTCATCCCTCACCTCCACCGCCCCGTCCAGCCCCTGCCGCAGCCCTTCCCCACCTGCCTGTGCCCCGGAGCTTTCTTGGAGGGGCCGTGTCCTTGTCCCGCCCTGTTTCTGGCTGCAGCCGGCCTGGAGGGACAAGGCAGCTGGCAGGGACTGCCTTCCTCAGCCAAGACGGCACCCTGAACTCCAGCTGCCCGAATCCCACCCCCCGCCCCCCGAGGAGAGGGGCATGGTGGGGGGCAGAGGGGCTCTGTGCAGGCAGGCCCCGCGTTCAGTCCTGTCGGCAGAGAGGGAGGCTCCTGGACCTCCCCAGACCTCCAGGCCAGGCCTCCACCTCATCCTTCTTCAACCGCATTCCAGTCCTTCCATCGCCTCCACGCGGTTCCCAAGCCACCAGCTGGCCACTGTGGGGAGGAGGTGGTCTTCTCAGCCCCTCTCTTCCTCCAACCTTTACCCTTACTCCCTCCCTCGGCATCAACCCCTCCCCGTGCCCCCGATGGCTCCCCAATGACATCTCCTGACCTCATTCACCTGCCCTGACCTTTCTCAGCAGGAGCCTTTCCCCTTCCCAGCGTCCTTGAAATAAAGAAATTTTAAAAATGAAATTGCCTGTCAGAACAGATGCGTGGAACGACCGGGGCTAATCCAATATGTTCGGAGGCATCTCGGGGTCTCTAGAATCGGGAAGGCCCTGGTCGGGGGCATGGGAGGGGGATTGTGGGATTGCTTTGGGCAGGTGGGGTCCTGACAGCCACAGCTGCACCCAGTGGGTCCCTCACAAACCCGCCAAGCGGCCCCGGGGAGAAAGCAGGCGGGGCTCAGGCCTTCTGGGCAAGAGTCCCTGGCACAGGAAGCCTGGTCACCGGGGCGGACCCGGGAAGCAGCCACAGGCCTCTGAGATGGGCCAAGCGCTGGGATGGAGACTGCGAGGGCAGGAGATGGGGCCAGGGGGGGCCATCAGTGTCCTGCGTGCAAGTGGGAGGGGGCAGGGTGCGGGGGCAGGGGCCGCGGCCTGGGAAAGAGGCCCGTGGTGTGCCTCTGCACCACGTCTCCCGGCCACTAGGGGTTAGGACATGCGTGCGGGCAGTGGGCCCCAGTGTGGGGTTCTGCCGGCCCCTGAGCTGGTGCAGGGGGTCCCGGCTCTGCGCCCACGTGATGCCAACACAACCCGCTCACCCCATCAAGAATCCAGCCCCTCGAGGACCCAGAGTGCAGCCCTGAGTGTAGACCTCAGACCAGCCGCACTGGAGGCGCTTGGGAGCTTGTTAGCAATGCCGAGTCGCAGGCCGACCCCAGAGCCCCCGAATCCGTCGGCGTTTTAACCAGCTCTCCCCTGACTGGGACTCACGCGGCTTGGGGTGTGGTTTGGGGGACGGGACCCTTGACCGTGGAGTCACAATGCAAGGCTGCCGTTCAGGGCACACCGCTTCTCGGGGACCCTGGGGGGCGGCCCCCTCACTCGGTGGTTGGCAGGCCCCTGCTCCCCGACCCCCTTCCTGCCCCAGGACGTGGGAAGATGAAGAGGAAGGAGGTGAGATGTGGGCAGGGGAGCCAGTAAAGCAGAGTCAAACGGAAGCTGGGAACTTCCTCAGGTTTCACCAGAACCCCCACCTGGCCCCTGGCTGTGTTCCTTCCTTGATTCTGACCAGAAGGAAGCCAGGCTCTGTCCTGCGAGGAGCCTCTCCTGGCTGGCTCCAAACCCAGAAAGGGCCTGCAGTCTCCTGGAAGATTTGTGCCTTTTCATCCACTGCCAAGCCCTCAACACACCTCACCTCTCACCTACCTTACAAGGTGCCAAAGATTGGTTGGCTAAACTTCCAGGGCACAGGTGGCCCCAGAGCAAAGGACAGTGACTTTCTAAGGCTGGGCTGTGGTCAAGGCCTTCCCTAAAGAGCTGACGGCCTGTGCTGAGGCCCACCCTCGCCATGCCCCGACGAAGCACACGTACAAAGCTGTGTAAGCCCCTCAGCCGTGGTTTTCAGCCGTTCACAAAACTCTGTGTGCTGCCTCCTCCTCTGCAGTCATTTCAGAGAAGCAGCCTGTCTCTGGTAGGTATGTTCTTTTGTGGGGGTTCTTTGTCCAGGTACCCATCAGACCCCCACTCTATACAATGAGTGCATCTTTCTCTATAAAACTGCAATGCACACACATACAATGACATATTCATGTACAGTGTGGTTAAAATAAAATGTATTTTATATAAATATCTGCAACAAGGAATTATACAGGGAAGGCCTAAGTAGCCTTGGGAGTAGTCTGGGTTATTTTTAAAATACAGAAATATAAATTACTGTACACGGGGTGGCTAGATACAGAGTGGGTGTGGCAGCGCCTTCTGGTGGTCACTTGTAGTAGTGCATCAGAAGGTTCCATCTCCCACCCACTATCTCAAGGGACTAGGGAGCCCTCGAATCTCCATTATCCAGAGACGGGTAGGCTCAGGAGAGATGGGAAGCTCCACCTTAGTCCAGACTGCTACTTTTGACAGCAGCTCAAGTAAAGAGTTCAGGAAAGAAGGAGGTGGGGAAATGAGATGTGAGGCTTGGAAATGCCATTTTCCTCCACCTCTCCATGTCCTGTGACCTCAGATAATCAAGCGTTGGCCCCATCATTAAATTCCACGCCAGTGGCTTTAGCTTCGCCTCTAACCGTCAGAGCTGTGGGATTGCTGGGCTGTCCTGCGGCTCCATCCTTTTTCACCTCGTAGGGAAACACAGCACCAAAGATATCTTCATGATAGCGCTTCTGGCTCTTTAAGGGAAAATAGAGACCACTGTATTTGCTGGTCCATCCATCTCTCACACATCAGGACCAGACTGGAAAGAGTCCCTGGGGTTGTCCCAGTTTGTCTATCATATGCACCAGCTATTTGCCTTCCCAAATGCCATGCTTACTTTATGCTTGTATTTGGTCTACTCTGGTGTGACCATCAAAACATCACCGAAAGCTATTCCATGATCTGCCTAGAACCCATCCCACAAGGTGCTCTAAGAAACAAGGGCTGAGATCAAATTGGAATGGGAAATGCTGGGTACTTTCTCCCAGTCCTGACATGCACATACTAAAGGCACAGTAGCAGCTTAAACACCCTGAGAAGTCACATGGTACAGAAACAGTTTACCTTTGTTTAATTGAGTACATGCCAAACTTGTTTAATCTTGCACTTTTCTAATGCCAAATATCTATGAAGCCACTGAACACATTTTGGGAAACGCTTGTGCTCTCCTTGCTGTTCTTCAAACATGCCAGACTAACTCTTACCTCAGGGCCTTTGTCCCTCCAGGCCAGCCCATAGCTCTGTTTCTTTCAATATCCTCTCCACCTTCAGCTAGCTTCTCAAATAGCATCTCCCCAGCCACACCTTCCCTGATCACCCTGTATAAATTACACCCATGAACTTACCCCGCTCCACCTCCCTGCTCCATTTCCTCCAAAGCACTCCAGACTTTGTTTTTCTTTGCCAGCCCCACTTGGATGTAGGTTCCATCCAGATAGGAATTTTTGCCTGTTTTGTTTACTGCTCTATCTCTAATGCATAGTAGGTGCTCAATAAATATCAGTTGGAAGAATGAACGTGGCTTGGGGAGAGTGGAAGAGACAAGCACAAGCTTTGGAACCAGAAAGAGCAAGGCTGAGCTCTGGGCTCTTGCACTCAAGACTGTGGAACTCCTTAGAGCCCTGCTCCCTCCCTGCAAAATGGGGTGACAAGGGTGCCTCCCTCATGAAGTCTTTGAAGGACTGAATGAAATGCCACATGCAAACCCTTGGCAAGCACATGGACCAGTGTAAGGCTTTCATAAACTTCCCTGCTATTATAGTCATTCAAACATGACTCCTACTAGTGTAAACTCAAAGAGTCAGAAACCAGAGCACAGGTTTCCAGGGACCGGGCTGGGAGTGGGGAGTGGGGAGTTAATACTTAATGGGTACAGAGTTTCAGTTTGGGGTGATGGAAAAGTTTTGGTAATGCAGGATGGTGATGGCAGCACAGCATCGTAAATATAAATACCACCACCAAATAACGTAATCGAATATGGTTAAGAGGACGAATTTTTAAGTGGTACATATGTTACTCTAATGAAACTTTTCTAAAAATATGACTTTATAATGTAGTGGATCCTAAAGTAAACTATGGATTATAGGTAATAGTACAATTAGAATAATATACTTTCATCATTTGTAACAAAGGTACCACACTAATACAAGGTGCTATAACAGGAAAGGCTGCGTGTGTGAGAGGGTTTTATGGGAACTCTGTATTGTCTGCATGATTTTTCTGTCAATCTACATCTTCTCTAATTTTAAAAAAGTCTAAATAAATGTGATCCTATCCCTCACCAGCAGGGTGCTGGTGTGGCTGAGGGTGGACAGAGGCCATCCCGGGAGTAAGTGACAGATGGGAGGTTGCAGGCAGGCTGATGGAGGGCAGCTTTCCTGCCCCGGTGTCCACAGCCCTGCTCTCTGGGGAGGCGCTGCCTACAGTGCTGGGGAGATGCCAGGGGACTCTGCTCCAGCTCTACAGATGGAGAGACAGAAAACGTTGACCTAACTTCTCAAGCTGGCTGGCAACCAGGCCAGGATGACCCCTCAGGACTTCAGACAGCCCATCCAGCCCTGAGCTGTGGCCATATCTAGGGCTCCTTTGGCTGGTCTGGTCCTGGCTCCCCTGGCCTGAACTCCAGCCCTGGCTGTCGTTCCCCGGCTTCCACCCTCAGCTGGCACCTCCAGCCCACACAGCAGCTACCATACCTTCAGCTGGAAGAAATAGTCCTCAACCTGCTCGTCATTCAGGCTCAGCCTGGCAGCCACCAGCTGCTTCAGAGTCTGGGCCACGTCCCGGGCCATGCGCACGTCCCCGCACACGTAGAGGTGGCCCTGCTCCTCGTGGAGCACACGGAGTACCTCTCCGGCCAGCTGCCGCTGCAGGACGTCTTGGACATAGACCTGAAACCGGAGAGGATGGGTCCAGGGTCCTGCGGCAGCCAGGGCTGCTGGACACAGGGAAGGGGCGAGGGGACATGACCAGCTGCAGCCTGAGGGCCCCATGTCCATCCAGGGCCCTGCATGGGCACCAGGCTCAGGGTAGGAGGTGTCCTGACACTCTCCAGCCTAGGCCCACTACTGCCCTCAAGGGGCTCCTAGATTTTCTCTGAATTCCTTGTGCTTCCAAGAGGCATCATGCACTCCGCAAGTGAAATCACTGCCCTCCCTTCTGCATGGGACATGAAATCCAGGGATGAAAGTTTCCCTGGTGATGTGGGAGATGAGTCCCAGGGATGAATCCAGACCTGGTACCATGGGATCAACAATTCCATCCTGACCAAAAGGGGGAAAATAAGTGTGACTAATGAAGTATCAGTGGCAGAGAGTTTTCAAATAGAGTCGAGAGGCTACTTTGGAGGTTGCTCTTACACAAGCTCCAGGTAGATCTTGCTACCTATCATAACCTGCCAACCCCCAGCCACGACCATTCTAGCCAATCCTAAAGAACACCTAGGGCAATAGATAAGGTTCCACAAGGGTTCCAGGCACTAGAGTAACTTGCCAGAAACCTACAACCTCCAGATGGGTCCCTGGTCCAGATAAGTCCTGAAACCTAGCCCAGCCTTTCCAAGAACATCAGATAGTTCCATCTCCCTACCCCATATCAGTTATAGACCCTTCCAATATTGAAAATTTAGAATGCCCATAGCCCAAACACCCCTAAAGAGAGGTATGGAAAGATTAAAGGTGATGGTGGAGTTATACATAGAAGATGAATATGAATGTTGAATCATTAAATTGATATCTCTTTTAGTCTCTACTATTTTAGAGCAGATAAAAAACCTAAAATTGTGAAATTGTAACCCATGTCAAAGTCTGAAATATGTTCTACAACTAATTGTGGTGCTGTGCTTTGAGATTTATAGGTATTTTTTGTATGTATGTTATTTTTCACAAAAAAAGGGGAAAAAAGTCAATTGTGATTATAAAAAAGTATTTAAGCCCTCTAGCCGCCTACCTTCTGGAGTAGCGAGGAGGAAAAATCTGAGAGGATCATACGGTAGCCCATGACAAACTCTGGGCTCTGTCCTGTAACCACTTGTTGAAGAGTCCTTTAAAAACTATTGCTTTTTTTTATTTATTTGCTTTGTGTATATATTATACTATACAATAAAAAAAAGTTAAAAAAAGAAAAAAGAAAAGAAAGAGGCATCATGCAAGACAGTTTCCTGCCTACACCCCAGAAAATGGAGCTTCTCAATGAGGGTGGAGCTAAGAGTCTTTCGATTTCCCAGGCTCCATGGGACAAACAGCCCACGGTCCAGCAGAGCCTGTCAGCAGGCCCTGGTGGGGGCAGTGCTGAGCCTCCAGTCTCGCCGTGTGGAAGAGCAGAGCCAGCCAGGACCACCTCTCCCCAGCTGCAAATCCGAGGGGTGGCTGCTGGGGACCTGGGGCAATAACTGGGGATGAACTCGCTGTGTGACCCTGAGGAAATCTCTAACCTCTCTGGGCCTGTTCCTTCTCCTGGAAGAGCGGTGTAAGGATCTTCCCAGGATTAATCTGATGTTTGCATAACTGCCCCCATTTTAGAGCTCAGGCTCGGAGAGGTAACTCAAGGCACCTCTTGAAAAGCACCCTCTTGGCTGTTTCTGCTCCACCCACTCTGCACACAGCCGTCCTGTTTACCTTGGGCTGGCCAGGCAGGCGAGAATAAGCTGTGTGCACCTCGTGCAGCACCCCCTTCCGGGCCATCTCCGACATCTCGTCCTGATAGAGGTGGTCCTCATCTGGGCGGCGGCACCCAAACACCAGGGTCATGCGGCCCCCTCGGAGCCCTGCAAGACCCAGAGGGCTGCAATTACCAAGATGGCCACCAGGGGGTGATCACAGCGCCAGGCCGGACCTACTGTCGTTTCATCCCCACAGTTGTTTCAGGAGGGAGGCTCTAGTACTATCCTCATTTACAGCAAGGAAACTGAGGCCCAGAGCATGCAGATCACCCATCCATGATCACCCTGAAAGGGGCAGGGCGTGGCTCCAGAATTCAAAACCAGGGACTTCTCCCAGAGGAGGCGCCCAGTCCCCAGCGTGGGAGAAAAAGGAAGACAGAAATGCTAGCCCCGCCATGGCCCGCGTTGGGGGCCTTCAGCTGGGAGTGGGGCTGGGGGTCGTCTGTGGGCTAGTGGCCCACTGCCCCTCGGCTCCAGCTCGACTCCCAGGCAGGCGCTGGCCACCTTGTGCCCCCTCCCCACCCAGGGCGCTGAGAGCCATACCTCTGTGCTCCGCATCATGGAGCCGCTGCTGCCAGAAACCGCGGAAGGGGGCGACGCCCGTGCCGGGCCCGACGAGGAGGCAAGGAAGGGAGGGGTCCTCGGGGAGCTGGAAGCCGCTGGCACTGAAGGGGGTGTGGGGACAGAGAGGGCCCAGGTCACGGATACCCTGGACTGGACGCCCACAAGGATCGGGGTTGGGAGCAGGGGTGCGGTTTAGGGGGGCGGTGTTGGCATGGGGGTGGGCATGAGGACAAGGAGCTGAAATCTGATTTCCAAAGGCCTGCGGCTGCTTCATCTCCCCTCCTGGGGTCCTTCAGAAAAAGGGCTGAGCCCCATATACTGTGGGCCCCGCAGCCCAGCTGCTGAGGTCATCCCTTCTAGAGACTCAGCCACACAGCCCGAGGGTAGAATGGAGAGCCCCGTGAGACCTCAAGGCCTTCTTATGGGCCAGGGGATGTGGAGCGGCACCCACACCCTACATCCTCTCCTTCCACACTCTCAGGGCCCAGGAGTCCCCCAGGGAACAGAGTGGACGTGGGACTCACCTTCGCACGAAGCAGGGTACTGGGTCTTGGGGCTTCAGGCCGCTGAGCCATGTGCTGCAGACGCCATGGTGCAGGGGACCCTGGCCATCTGCAATGGCAGGGACAGACTTGGCCAATCCCCTCCAAGCCGCCTTGCCTGAGCCATACCGGCTGCTCCTCCCACACTGACATGCCTCCTCCCACTGCCTCCTCAGGCACTCTGAGGCCTTAATGAGGAGCTGTTTCCTTCTGGCTCTGAGATCCATCCTCCATATACCCAGAGCTGCTGGAAGCTGAAAAGAACTTAGAAAGTGTCTCAGCAAAATTGTTTTGCCAATGCTGAAACTGAGCCTTGAAGAGGGAGAGTGGCTTATGCAGGACCAGCCTGGTAATGGCAGAATCAGGTTGAGAGCCCAGGTTCACTGACTCATATCCCAGCGCTCCTCCCAAAGGGTTTCTCCAGAGTCCCCCCCAAGCCCACTACTCAGTTCTGCTGACAGCAGCATGAAGTGGCCCCTCAAGGATGGCCTCAGTCACTGCCCCTGAGCGCCCTCACCTGTGCAGCCCTTGCTGTAGGGACCCTGGGGGAGGGATGGATGGAGGGATGGATGGACTGCCTCCTGGCATTCCAGTCTGCTCTCATACCTTTCTCCCCCAGTTGCCCCTCCTGGGCTTGTGGAGACCCCAGCTTTCTCTGGGTTACATTTCCTTCCAGTGGCCCAGCATTTAAAGGAAACTTCTAAACAGCCTGAGAAGTCCAGATTAAATCTTGCTCTCACAGAGCGTGTCTCCTGCTCTCCTGGTCTGAGGACTGAGAATTGGCCTGGCTGGATATTCTCTGGCCATGCAAATAAAGAGTCTCTGCCAAGTTTTTATAAAGCTCTGTGATTGTGCTCTCCAGGGCACAAAGAGCTCCTAAGGTGAGGGCCAGGTCCCCACTGTGCCCCACTGGCAGGCACACAGCTCACCCAGTGGAGACGCCAAGGGCCAATTGGCAAGACTTTGGATCTCTCAGTCCTACTTTGCATTACCTGTCCTCATGGCACCCCCGCACTTTCCTTCTTAACATCTACGTAATGATAATCATCTAATTATTTCCATGAGTATTTCTTCATTGCCTCCTCTAGATAGGAAGCTCTATGAGGGTAAGGGCTGTGTCTGATGCATTTCCACACACCCCACAGTGCCAAACAAATAGAGCGGTGTCACATAAATCATTGCTGAATGAATGAGTGGATGCACAAACAATAATGCAGAGTCATTCCCATATCCCCCTATTCAGGCTATACTATTAGAAAGACTAAGAGTCACTGAACTCCCGCTAAGAAGTGGATGCCTTCCCTATCTGATCTAACTTAATTCTCCCCATAGCAGTAAGACTGTAGAGCAGAGTGGGGTGGTTAGGAGCCTGGACTCTGGTGTCAGACTCCCTGGGTTTGAATTTTAGCTATCTACTTCCTACAATGCGACTTCAAACAAGTGGCTTAACCTCTCTGTACTTCAGTTTCCTCACCTATAAAACGCATCTAGTACCCATCTCACAGCGTTGCTAGCCATGTATCTGCAGAGGTCCTAGTTCAGTGCCTGGTTCATTGTAATCTCTCCTGCACTTCACCTATTCTTATAATGACTCTGGGAGGTAGGTGTTACTACCCCTGTTTAACTGATGAGGAGACCAGAGCTCAGAGATGTTAAGCAGCTGCCCAATAAGTAGCAGAGCTGTGAGTCAAACCCAAGTTCAACTGCTCCAAAGCCTCTGCCCAGCACTGACCTCTGGTGCGATACGTGAGCACAGCCACAGTGAGGTGGATCTCTGTGGGGGTGTGAGCCTGGGAGGAGCTGATGGAGTAGTACCGGGGTTTCAGGATGGGGAGCTGGGATAGCAGGAAGTCCGCTGTTACCCTCAGGGATGGGAATTCCTCCAGCACCTCCAGGAAAGTGGGGCTGTTGGTGAACTTCCACTTGCTGTACTCTGAGGGCTGAAAGGCAAGGGTGGTGGGAGGGACTCAGAGGGCCTGCCCCGCACTGGAGGAGGCCGTCACAATCCAGTGTTCATTCATTCATTAACTCCCTCACTCCTGCAGCGTGGGACGCTGTCCAGGGTGCTGAGATTGCTAAACTGGGGAGGACATACTTCCTTTCTTGAGGAACTCAATCCAGGGAGTAGCATTTATCTAACTTGTGTGCTTAGAACTTCACTGCTAGCAACTACTGGGCAGGGGTCGAATTCATATGATAATCTAATTCCGAGGTCTTGGAATCTTATGGCCTGGGTTTAAGCTTCAACTAGATGGCCTTACCAGTGGTGGAATCTTGTCTTGATTCCTTAACCTTTGTGAAATAAGGATAGCATTGCCTACCTTGGGGAGGTAGAGGAGGGGTGAATTGCCTTGAGAATTAAGAAAGCGTGCGCCAGTTTAGTACAGTGCAGCCACAGAATAATGGCAGTGTGGTGGCTGAAATCAAGATAACTAGTAGTGACGGTGATGATAATGATGTCCAGTGCCTTTTGCAAAGACTTGGGCCCAGAAAGTTGTAGATATGGTGAGTTAGTGGATTCTCTCATTATTTATTAATTTATTAATTAAGTCACCCATTTGTAACTATATCCATTTATAGATTCATCCATATCATCCTCCAACATTTCCTATGTTCCAGGCCTGTTACAGATTTGGGGAATACAAAGACAGACAGACAAGACTCAGTGGCTACCTTTTCTAGCTAATTTCTGAGGAGTGCATTGTGGTTGTACCCTGCAGGCCCTCATAAAAATATAGTTCTCTCAATACAACTGGCTCCTAAAATGGGGATGGGAGATGACGC
This sequence comes from Myrmecophaga tridactyla, assembly GCA_004026745.1. Taxonomy (NCBI): domain Eukaryota; kingdom Metazoa; phylum Chordata; class Mammalia; order Pilosa; family Myrmecophagidae; genus Myrmecophaga; species Myrmecophaga tridactyla. Next base: position 105,918 of record PVIY010001762.1, on the reverse strand, counting down.
CTGACTTCCCACCAGCCTTTGATGAGTCTCACTTGGCGAATCTGGGTCTGATCCTCCTGGGGGCCTGTAGACCAGCTCTGGGCTTTGGCTCCCTACCCCTCCACCATAGGACCCTGTCCCTTCCCAACCCACGAGCCCTGAACTTCACCTGGCATAAGGCTTCAAGCCTCTTTCTTTCAGCTTCTTCTGTGGCCAGCTGGGCCAGCTTTCGGAGCAGTAGCTGGGTTGGTGGGGTTGTGATATCCAGGAAGTAGGTAAGGGCCTGGCTGAGTGAGCAGGGGGGCAGCCTCTTGTCTCTGACCCAGTATTTTCCTGTAAAGGGAGAGGAGGAGTCAGAATAGGAGAAAAAGTCCCCATTTGGGCTTCTCAGAGGGTGACAAGAGTATCTTTTGGGCCAGATACACTTCACGTCTCTGCTGCAGGGGAGAGAAGACACTGAGGTTTGGGCTCCAGGAACAGCATAAGGCAGAAAGATGGTGTCCAGAGGTAGTGCTGTCAGGCAAGGCTGATCAACCGCCCTCAAATGGGCACCCAAGTTTACATGAACCTCAGAAATCGAACGTTGTCCAGAGTCCACTCACTCTCTGGCCCAGACCTGAACTTTAGCAAGACATCACCAGATGAAACATAGACTTACAATGACTAAATTCACAGAAGACTGATGTATACTCCAGAGGCCAGTTGTTTATTTAGAAGAAAGTGCATGACTACAATCCGGTCACTTGCCAGGGTACAATACCAAGGGGTGGTTGCTAATCTTGGGACATTAGGGAGTCAGGAGTCACAAGAGGTAGTAGACAGGAGTCATGCACCCTGAAGGCAACAGACCTGAATTTAAAACCTTACTAGTGGGTAACTGAACCCTCTAAGTCTTGGATTCCTTCTCTGTGACGTGCATATGATAGCAAAACCTCTCTCACTGGGTTCATACGTGCAATGAATGAAACAATGCATGTAAAGTACCTAGTATAGTACCTGGTTCCTACAGTAGGTGCTCAATAAATGTTAGGTTAAAAACATCACTATTATCATTATTTCTTCTAGATCTAAGGCCTGGTAAACCATGCCTGTCTCCCTACAGTCATGAGAACATCCCCATCCATTCCCAAACTTCAGACTCCCTTATTTCTCCTTGACATTGGGGCAAACTGCCAGACTTTGCTTCTCTGTTCCCCACTTTCTTATACTGGTCATCCTATTTAGAGTGACACATTTGTTGGGGGTGTCATTACCACCAAGGAACCCAAGGCCAGGGAGATATTCTCACGGACTGGGAGGGTACACCATGAGGCATTGGTCTCATTAGTTTACTTTACCGTCCCCACACAGACCGCTGGCCTTGCCTTTGCACGTGAAATCAGTGCCCAGGAACCCCTACAAAAGCATAGCTTCCACTCAGTAGGGATGGCCAGCAGCTTGTCACACTGTCTCCTGACCACTCACGGTCTGCCCGTGCCTGCTGCCTAGGGAGGTGGGGATAAAGGAGACCTTTGGTGGGGAAGCAGCATGGAACGAGAATGCCATGAAAATGCAAAGAGATTATAAACTTATTGGGTCCAAGGAGATCCTTGGGGTTCCCTAAACCCCTTCTTTGACCTATTGGGCAAATTTACATTAGCCTGTGGGAAATGGACGTTCCTCTATTCCTGCATTTATTTGGTGCCAGGAATTATGGTAAAGGCCAATTGTTTTTCATGACAACCCTACAAAGAAGGCTTTATTACCTCTATATTACAGACAAAAAAAACCCTAAACCTTAGAGAGATTAAGTCACATGGGGAATAGGCTGCATAGCTGGTAAGCGATGCATGAGGGATAGGACTCTAGATTGGCCACCTCCTCCAAAGCTCACCACTTACTATTGCTTCCCACTCCTCTATTATATCACCGAGCAAGCTGCCTGCCACATCTGTTGTGAGGACTAAAGAGAAAATGCATTTAAAATGCTGGCAGCTAATAACTACCAAACAAGGGCCGGCTGCTATCCTCATCTTCCTCATTATCACTCCACAGATCTGTCTCCCGTACTAGGTGGGGACAGACACTGACACCGAACCGCATTCATGTTTTAGCACAGGGCTTCTCTGATATACAGATGGGACCAGTTAAAATGTTGGTTAAAAAAATAAATCTGTCAATCAACAAAGAAATGGCTGAGGAAGTAAAAGAAACCGGTCGCGGCCTGTCTGCATGGCAGCTTTAGTGGGGGCTTTGACCGGCCCGCCCCATGCAGTGGGAGAGCAGGGCTAGTTCTCTGCAGCCCAGCGCAGTCCCAGCCTCAGCCTCAGCCCCTCAGTGGGAGTGTGAATGGGGTAGGTAGGGTGGAGGGAGGGTGCTGGGCTGCCTTGTCAGAAGCCCCCAGCCAGATGGCTCACCGCTCTCGCTGAGGGTCTCCAGGTGCATGGTTTCATAGGCTGCAGGTCCGTCCACCACTCGCTCCAAGATGCCTTGAACCAGGGCTGGCTGGTTAGCTGGGAAGACCCCAAGGTGCTCTCCCGGCAGGTAGTTCAAACTCTGGCTGTCCTCGCAGGAGAGTTCCACTAGGAGAGTGGTACGGCTGCAGAGGGAAAAAGAAGCTTCTGGTGACACTACCAGGATCTCTTCCATTAGCTCCCTCAAGGATGGGCCCATTTGCCCAGGAGATATGCCTTCTTGAATGTTTCTACCCATGAATCTGGGTGGCCCCTGGCCTGGACTTGGGACTATGCATCCCCTGAAGTGGAGGTCTCAGGGCTGTTCTGTCCCATGGTGGCCCCCTCAGGGAGAAGGGTGGACTGCACATGCCCCCACGCAGTCCTCCAGAGCCCCAAGGCTGGGCCACCAAGAGGAGACCCCATTCAGAGATATGTGGGCATCGCGAGAAACCTTTCATGGTTCCCAACCCAAATATTGTTCTTACTAGAGCAATAAACAGTCTGCCTGCTAAGCAGGGGACAGCACAGATAAACAAGCCCACAGATAACCCACCACGCTTACTCACCCTGATGGCAGTGTTTCCTTCTCTGTCAAAACTTTAAATCAAAGCTCTTGAGAGAGCCGACTGTTTTTTTCCTGCCCTCTCCTTTTGGTGGGAGGGTTAAATGAGGAAGGGGAGGGGGTGGAACAGCTGCCTACTTCCCAAGCTGGGAAGCCAGCCTATGGCTTGGTGGCATGGGCGAGCCGCAGGGGTGACCAGCCAGGCTGGTCCCACCAGTGACACCTCTGCTAAGGACGGCAGACGCTCCTCCCCCTTCAAAGGCTGAGTTGCTCTGGTCTTTCATTACAACAAAATCTCTAGAAGATCCCGAGAAGCCTCGTGCTCCCCTCTACCTGGATTTTGGACTCTGTAGATTCTGCTGCGACTTGAGCCTCATGGTGAACACGTTCCTGGCATGCACACTGCCGAGGGCTGCAGACAGACAGGGATGGTAAAGTGGCCACGTGGGTCCTACGCACGGGTGGGGGACGCCCCTGCGTGCCTGAGTCAGTTATATCAGCCTTTGGGTGCCCCAGGGGGTGGCTGTTGGGGTTTCTTTTCCTGTCCTTTTTTCCCTAGTGGTTCTGGATCACAAATAAAGACCCTTGGTCTGACAGAGGATGGTTGTGCCGCTCCCAGGTGTTGGGAAATGTAATTTAGATGCCCAAATATGGGCATTTTCCAGGACATCTCCAGGTTGGGACCCACAGGAGGGCTTACTGGAAGTGGGGGTGTCCTACACACGCACACAGGATCTGGGGATTGCAGTACCCAGAGAACAAGAAAAGAGGAATCCCAGGGCCCAGGGCCCAGAGGGGCTGAGCGAAGAGTTCACAGACTGCAGCCCAGAACTGCCTCTACAAAACCTTCTTTGTAGCACTGGGCTGTCTTTGGAGCTAGGAGCTGGGCTCAACCCCCAACTCGGCTACATGCTAATGACGTGAATATGGGCAAGGCGCATCACCTCCCTGGAGTCCCATTTCTCTGCCCGTGCCTGCCTTCCGTCGTGGGACGAGGGGGAGGGCTCACTCTGAGCATGCAGCCAAGAGCCTAGCACAGGGGATCACACATCAACCCCTTCTCTCTCCAGCCACACTCCCAGGGCTCCCTCCTGAAACCGCTTCCCTCAGAGATGCAGCGAGTCTTGCTTGCATCCTAACAGCCCTCGGAAGCGACAGTTCTTGGGAAGAGTAACAGGTGGCCCAGGCCAGCTGCCTCTGTTTGGAGGGTCCTAGTGGTCTCCTTGGCCACAGGCTCAGTCTCAGAGACCCCCAACCCAGGCAGGAAGAGTAAACGGGCACCGCCAGAGGCCAAGAAGTGGTCACCTCTGTTGAGGTCCCAAGGCTGGGGGTCCGGCACGAGCCTGTGGTGGCACGGGTCCCAGGCCACGCCGAAGGTATACAGCTTGGGAAGCTGGATGCGGTGTTTGCCTCGGATGTCAAATGTCTCACAGGCCACCTGAAAGCAGACAGGGTGCTCATAGCATCATCACTCTCACCGCCACTTTCACCACCCTCAGGGCCACTCAACACAGGCCAAACCCTGAGCTAAGAGCTCCACAGAATTCAGAAGCACCACTCTCTGAGAGCTCACATGTGCCCTCGGCCTTGGGCTGGACACTGCTGCTGCTGGTATTATGAACTTCAGCAGACATGCTCTTATTTTGTCCTCATGCCCGCTGTGAGGCAGGTTCGATGACTCCCATTTTCTAGAGGTATAAACGCCTGGAGGCAGCCTGGGCTCTGGAACCAAGCCTGCCTGCCTCAAGCTGCCACTCGAGCTAGTGCCCCCAAGCACCAGCGGCGAGTGAGATACTTTGCTTGAGGGATGAGTTCTCTGAATCAGCAGGCCAAGCCTCAGGTGCTAAAGATCTATGGAGAGACTGAGGCAGGTCCAAAGACTGTGGTCCTTGTTCCCAAGCTCCCTGGAGCTGGGAGATTGAAATAGAATGAGGTTTCAAGAGGTGACATCGAAAATCAAAGGGAGAAAGACTCTTAAACCAGAAGCTCCCTGAGGGCAGGGACTCTATCTTGGTCATCTTCACCCACCCGGGGGTATGTGCATAGAGGTGGGGCTTTTATGGAGGGGACAGACGGAGTGGCAGTGACCCGAGCCCTCAGATCCCTAACTCTGGCCCCCCCGAGACCACGGCTATAGGACAAGAAGGGGTCCTGCCACCCAGCATGCCGACTTCAGGTGTCCTGGGCGTGAATGCATCACAGCATCCGTTGTATCCATGTTGGGAGGCTGCCCCTGCCGTGCACTGACCTTGAAGGTTTGCACGGCCCAGCTGCGGAAGGCCTCCTCCTGCCCGCCGAGCTCGTCCCCTTCCCCCGCTGGAGTGAGCTGAGAGGCCCCTAGGTGGGACAACTTCTGGTCGATGTCGTGAGCGAAGGCGCAGAACTGAGGGTACATGCTGGAGCCAAGGCCAAACACGGCATACCTGCACCAGGAAGACAAAGACACAAAGACTGGGGGGAGCCCGGCCGTGCAAGTGTCGCCCAGCACCCAGGGCCCCGCTGCCCACAGGACGCTCCCGGAGTGCGTTCCCTTCTGTGCTCGCTGGCTCCCCGCCTCATCACCAGCTCCCAGGGTCAACCTCAGACATGGCCTGTGCACCTGTCAGAGGGACCTGGTTTCCGTGGCTCGACCCTCCGCATACTCTGAGGACAAACCACAGGATTTCTCTATGCCTGGACATCTCAGGGAAGACCCCCTTATGCACACCTGGTCCCATCTCCTGAACCCCGAACGCTGGGCCCCAGGGTGGGAGTGGGAAAAGCCTTACCTGAACTTGTTGTTAAGCTCTTTCAGCATGAAAAAGTATTTCTTCAGTTTCTAAAAAGACAGAGGACCACAGAGTTCTCAGGCCAGACTTAATAAAAACACTGCTCCCTCTTTCCTTCTGGCAGCCCGGTTTACAACGGCCCGAACTGCCGGGGCCAGGCCCACAGCTGGAAGTGGTGGGTGTGTGGGACCACCTGGCCAGCCTCAGGGACGAGCTCTCCCTAGCTGAGCCTCAGCATCTCACCGTGGTGGGGGGACCCGGAACTGCCCAGCGCCCACCCATCCAGCCCCGGTGGAGGAGAGGCCTGCCCTCCAGCAGGACATCTCCAGGGGTCCCCTAATGAGCTTTAAGAGAGACAACAACTGGTCCCATATCCCTTGATTTTCCAGGAACTGAAGATAATTTTAAGATATTTCCAGCAGAAACAGCATCAAATATGGGGAGAATTAAAAAAACATATATTCCCTTTTCAATCATCTTTTTGTCCTTCTAAGCACTGGGGAGAAAGTCTCACATGGTGCTCATGGAGCCTTAACACTTCTCGAATACTTGCCTATTACACTTTTTAAAAAGCATAAAGTAGGCCTTTGTTAGGCGAGAGTATCTAGCTAAAATTCAATAACATTTTTTGTCTTCATTGAACTTGCTTTTGTTGACTTTCGATTTTTGAGGATGATAGAAAGTTTTTTAAAAAAATAAGGATGGGTTAATTCACAGAATTTTATTAAATACGTAACAGAGAAGGTGGCAGACTCACAGCAGTCATGAGGAAGGAGGCAGGCAAGTGACCAACATTAGGGCAATCCCTGAGCGATCTGAGCCCTTCACCCGAAAGCGCCCCCTTCTCCACCCCGCACCCTTCAGTTCCTTTCCTTGATCTTCCCAGGCCCTGCCACCTCCTGGCCGTTGGAGCCTCGGCCCACCCACCTGTCCATTGCCAGGGGCGTCTCCGTTCCCAAACGTGCTCGTCACCACCAGCAGCAGCCTCTCCTCCTCCAGCTCGCTCGGCCTGTACTCATCCATGCAGAGAACCTGGTGGCACCAGGCGGGTGCAGCCTTCAGCCTTCAGGCTGGGGCACCTCCTCGCCCGCCCCTCCCGGAGCCCTGTGCTTCCCCTCTACCAAGAGGGAAGCCCTTAGGTTACCTCTGTATCCCCCAGTGCCCAACATAGGTGAGGCACAGAAGAGGTGGGTGCTTAGCAAATCTCCATCAAATGAAGCAATGTGAACAACTCATCCTTGAGTCCCCTTCTCACTCAGGCCACACGGCCAGTACATCATCAAGTCCCGGCAGCTCTAACTCCCCAGCACTGCACATCCCAAATCAACACACTTCTCATCACTTCTTTCACTGCCGTGTTAATTTCTGATATATTTCCCACAAAAATGAGGTGAGCAGCTAACAAAAATGATGACTCCTTTGGTGCCTTTGGGGCCCAAATGCCTTGCCTGAAGGTCACCTCAGATGAGGAGAGCCGTGGCCCCTGCAGGCCCACCCAGATAGGACGCATGACTTGCCCATCAGTCCCCGGCAATTAGGAGTCATCAGGTAAAACTTAGCACCACAGGGCCATCTCAGCGACATGGCGAACCCAGATGTTAGTCATTCCTAACTTTCCTCGTCAGCCTACATCTCCATCTGGCACAGAGCACATCACGAGCGTCACATTGGCCCGTGCCAGGTCTCCAAGTTGTCAAGGTCTGTGCCCCAGAAGCTGTGTGACCTTGGAAAAACCACTTAACCTCTCTGACACTCAGATTCTTCATCTGTAAAATTCCAACTACTTTAATCCCTGCTTTGCAGGGTTGTTGGAAGGATGGAGGAAAGTGTATAATGCAGAGTTTCCACTCCTGCCTCTTCCTGGGGACAAGGCTTGGGTCTATGCCACTCACTGCGCGTCCTCAAAACTCAGTGCTGGCCTAGGATGTGGCAATCATTCTGTAGTGTTGGATTTTAGCCTTTATTACTGAAGGCAAGGGACATGGGGCTTAGCCATCCTTTTGTGTTCAGTTTATATGTCTACATCGCATTCATCTTTTGCTCCTTCACGTTTAGCACTATGCCCTGAATAGTAGGTGCTCCATAAATGTGAATAAAATTCATCTAGAGCAGGTCAGATTCACTGAGGCTTGGAGATGTTAAAAGAGTGTTTCTCCAACTGTATTCCCTCGAATGCCATGAAAACCTTATTTACTGGGTTTGTATAAGTTTGGGAATCCCTGGAGACAACTCTGTCCTTCTATGCAGAAGTGCATTGCATATGAGTACATTAGAGGCGCTGAGACTCCCAGGAGCAGAGAAACTTTTTTAACTTTCCCCAGGCTTCTCTCCACGCAGGCAGAGGAAAACGAGCCCCAGTGGCTGCGCCGGGTACCTTGGGGTTGAAAGCACAGCTGAACAAGGTTCCCAGGTCCCGGGCCAGCGTTTCTGATTTTCCCGTCTCCGTGGCAAAGAGGATGGTGACTCTGACTCGGGACGCCACGACCTTGTGCATCAACACAGAGGCGAAGAGCACGGCTCTGCCAGGACAGACAGACAGACACCGTATACTGAGACAGCCTTCCAGAAGAATATGGGGCCCCAGAGAATTGGGGGGGGGGGCGGGGACAGGGTTTCCATAGCTCACCAACTATGAATGCTAATGGCCCTTCCTCTCCCCTCATGGCTCAGCCCTCCACTAGCCCTTCTGGGAAGACCGAGGAGAGAGACAGTTGGGGAGATGGGGGTAGGTAACCCTTGGAGTTGGTCACCCAGCTCTCTCAGAGCCAAACCCCACAGAGAACATCCTTTCTCCTTGCTCCTTCCCTTCCAGGCCCAGGCAGGGGTTGACCAGAACAAAGGGCCACAGCTCAGACACCAACGCTGCCTGCCCACACGTACTTTAGCAACACTTTGAATTTCATCTCTCTTCTCTTAGGTCTCCGCTTCTCATCCTGCCAGACGTGGGTTTTCCAGGCGTCCACCTTCAGAAAAGAAGGGAGCTGTGAGAGCAAGGAAGGGGCTCTGGCAGGGCCTGCCTGGCTCAGCTTGGGTTTGGGGAGACTAGAGAGAAAAAGGACATTTCATGCCACTCATGGGGTGGGGAGGGTGAAAGTGCCACAGGGAGGGCTGCGTCTGTTTGTTTCAAAGAGTCGTAACCCTCATGCCCAGCATGGAGCTTGGGACATAATCTGTGGTCAGCTGATTTTATTCTCAATTAATGTTCTCTGGGAAGGAAGTGGCCCTGTTTCTTGTTTGTTTCTAGCACCGTATCACTAGGATGACTACAGACCAAACCAGGATACTTTTGAGAGTAAAAGGAGGTGCTGTTAAAATAGGCACAAACTGTTCTGGGTGAACCAGGTATACACTCATCCTGCACATCACCTTTAGATGATTTTTCTTCCAAAAATCTAAGCCAAGTCCTTTTGGACAAAAGATGAACGCGATTCAATAGCTAACGGTTACTTGGTGCTTTCTGGGTTGGCACCAGGTTAAGCTGGTATGGACACCAGCGTGTGTATACACACAACCTCCGATTGTGAAGTTAATGCCTATTCCCTTTAGACATGAGAAAATCAGGGCCCAGAAAGGGGAAGCAACCTGCCCACGATCACACAGCAAGGCAGTGGCAGAATCAAACCCAGGTGGGTCAGACTCAAGCACCAAGCTCTTTACATTAGGGGCGCAGGACTGTTCACCACCCTTCAACCCCCAACGTGGAAGTAGGTGCTGTGGTGGCCCCCCAGGAGCTTACACCCCGTCTTTGGAGCAATAGCAATACAGGTGCCATAAAAGACACTTCCTTCAGTCCCACCCATTGCAGAAATGGGCAAAAGCTGCTCAGAATCCTTGAGTAGAACCTGAAAAGTACTTTAAAAAAAAAAAGCACTGTGTTCCCTGTTCCTTTCCCCACATACCCTGAACGGGTGTGTATGTGCACACACACATTCACACAAATACACTCATCCACACATGCACACACACAGACACAGGCACATATGCACACATAAACAGACACCCTCACACAAACAGTTACACCACCTCTTTACACCTAAGCTCCAAGAAGGAGAGGAGAGGAGGCCTCCACCTTACCTGATAGTAGTAGAAAGGAGAGAGGACATAGTTTAACATCTCTTGGTGGAACACCGGGGTGATGCTCCCGGAAATTGGAGGGACCAGCCAGATCCAGTCGGCCGGGCAGCCCCCGCGGGACCGGTACTCATTCTGCATGTACTTCATGAAGGAGTCTGCGGCTGAGTGGTGGTCCATGATGGTCACATTTTGCTTCTAGATCAGAAGGAGGCAAGAAGGGGGTTGAGGCAAGGGGTGGAGAACCGGGAGAGTGGTCGGGAGGCTGCAGGTTTCAGAGTACAGGAAGGCCTGCCAACTGTAAAATAGGAGAGCGATTTCTCCTCACCCCCTCCTCGCCTGCTGAAAACAAATACCCAAGGGAAGAGCTTTCAGAGCCCTGAAGGAACCCTGGAAACTCTACAGCCCTAGCCAGTCCAGAGGTCTCAGAGGGAATAAGCCTTAGGCATAGTGAGCGTGTCTTTCCTTGACCCTCTGGGGGCAGTGTCCAGCTTCTCCAGCCATGACTACAAATCTCCCCAAAACTCCAGCAAATGGCTCTCTCTGGATGCTAGGAACTCAAATCACAGGCCTTATGTGCAGGTAAAGAAAATACCATCCCTGCCACCTGTTTGAGGGAACTTCTGGGAGTTGCTTTCCCCAGCATTGTGGCTTTCTTGGCCAAGAAAGAACTGGACTCCTCTGCGGAGCAATCTGAAGAACTGGGGGAAACGAGGATGTGGAAGACAAATAGTCCCAGTAATCAGAATCTGTGACATCTGAGCCAACCTGGAATGATCCAGCAAGGCAGCGATACTTTTCAATCTCTGGGGTCACACATTCACCCAGGAGATATTTGTTTAGCATAGTAGTTCAAACCCTGGGTTCTGTGCCTCTTATTACCCATGTGACGTGGTAATATTTGTTTCTTAACCTTACTAGGCCCCTGTTTCGTCATCTGTAAAATGGAAATGAAAACAGTTCCTTTCTCATGAGGTTGTTGCAAAGATGCAATGAGTTCATACAAGCAAAGCACTTAGAATAATGACTGGCACATAGCAAATGTTCAATAAATGTCAACTGTTATTATTGTTTCTATCTGTCAGATGCTGCGGAAGGCACTGCCGTTAGAGAGGTGAGAGACATGGCACCTTCTCTGCGTTAGGTTATAGTGTAACCAGGGCGAGCAGAAAATCAGTTGTTCTCACACTGTCTGAAAGAAGCTGTGATGGAGGAAAGCACAAGGGGCAGCAGGGAGGGGCCTGGCACTGCACAGAGGCCCGGGGAGAGATGGGAGGGGCTCAGGGAAAGGTTCTAAATGCAGGTGAGCCTGTGGGGATGGAGGAAATCATCTGAGACGAGGCCAGAGGCACAAGAGGAGGCAGCTGAAGGCACAGGATGTCCACCCAGGCCTTGCTTTTTGCCCTTCTACTTAAATCATTTATTTTATATATATACACACACATATAGCAGTTCCAGGGTGCCAGGTCTTAAGCTCAGAAGCTGATAACGATAGCAATAATAATTAATAGTAAGAGGGATAACTCTAATGCTTACTGTGTGTTCCTTTTGAGCCAAGCAGCAGTGCAGCCAAACACTTTGTGTGAACCTTCCTTCAATTCTTACAATAACCTAGTGAGGCCAGTACTGTTAGTATTCCCCACTTTTTTAGAGGAGGAAACAAGGCCAAGTCTTTTGAAGTTTATCCTGAAGAAGGGTGACCAGGAAGTCCTGGAGACTCTCAGGCCATGGAGGGACATGGTCAGCCATGGTCAGGAGATGGCAGTGGGTTAGCAAGTTTTCTGGGACACATCTGCATCCTGCCAGCATCAGGGTTGCACTGGGAGTCCCCAGGGGTCAGGATGTGTGGTCCCCAGCCAGCCCTTCCGGAGCCAGGCCAGCCCCAGGGGAGGCTCTTCCTGTTCCATCTTAGCTTGGTCTCAGAGCCCCCACCCACCAACTACCAGTTGTCCCCATGCCATCCCTTTAGCCCAGAGCAGTCACCGGGGACAGTGGACCTGGCAGCCTCTCTCTGCAACTGTAGCTTGTCAGTGTCTTCGCTTGCCATTTGCTGCTCTAGCATGAGGAGTGGGTGCTAAAAATGTTTCTAGTGTCTTTGAAACACACTTCAGCTCAGTCTGCTGCTGTTTAAAGAAATATGATAAGGAAAACTTTAATTAAATGTCTCCAGGAGCTTGTTAATCAGAAGGAATTCATTTTGTTGAGCCTAGACAAGGCTCAGCAAGGAAATATCAGCTGTTCAAGTGTGCTGTGTGTGTGTGCCCACGTGTATGCTTTGAATGACTAAACGTGTGTGAAAAGCCTTCTCTGGAAATGCCTATGCTAACTGGAGCTTTGTACTTTGATGGGGCAAATCAAGTCTGTCCACTGAACCTGAGACCCACCTTCAGTCATCATAAGCTCCATTCTACTGCTGAGGAATCCAAGGAAGTTCAAGGGAAGTACCTAACTCACTAGAGCTACCATAGCTGGGATTCAAAACTGGTTCAAAACGTTAAACCGTGAAGGAGGCTGTGACAGTTTGAAAGGATTATGTACTCTAGAAAATGTTTTAATCCTGATCCATTTTGTGGATTTTAATCCCTATTCAGTACTGTAGGTTGGAAACTTGATTAGATTATCTCCACAGAGATGTGACTTGCCCAATTGTGGATATTAACCTTTCATTGAATGGAAATGTGACTTCACCCATTCCAGGTGGGTCTTCATTATTTCACCAGAATTCTTTGAAAGAGGAAACATTTTAGAGAGAGCCACAAGAACCATGAGAACCCACATAGCCAGAGACCTTTGGAGATGCAGAAGGAAAATGCCCCTTGGGGAGCGTCATGAAACAAGAAGCCTGGAGAGAAAGCTAGCAGACGTCGCCATGTTCGCCATCTGCCCTTCCAAGTTGAGGGAGAAGCCCTGAACGTCATTGGCCTTCTTGAACCTGTGTGTCTTTTCCTGGATGCCTTAGCTAGGACACTTCTATAGCCTTGCTTTAACATGGACATTTTCATATATAAATTTGCAACTTAATAAATTTCCCTCTTTAAAAGCCAATCCATTTCTGGTATATCGCATTTGGGTGGCTAGGAAAGTAGAACAGAGCCCTTGACCAAGAATGGTTAATCAAGGTCACCAGGCCCTGTGACAGGCATGGACACCCTGCCTGGAGGACTACCCTCTAATGGGAAACACCCAGCAGCAGCTGACCAATCTGAAACCAAATGACCCACACCTGAGTGAGTCATCTACAGCGAAGGGTAAAACCAATAGACCCACCCCAATGTACTATCCACCACCGGGCACCGCCCTGGGGAGAGGAGAGGGTAGGAGAAAGAGTCCTGAACAAGGAAAGGGGAGGGAGAATAAGTAAAGCTTATCTAGAAAAGCAAATGGCCCACATTGCCTATTGCTTCTCACTCACATCTTTATTTACTTGCAAGAGCGCCTGCATGTCCATTTACATGTGTATCTAATAATTTCCTAACGATTTACTCTAAACAAACAAACAAAAAACTGGTTTTTCCAGCTCTGAACACAAGCCGTTTTAGTTCCACCAAGGGAATACCCCAAAGTTTCCACCAAGGTCCACAGCTTGGTGTTCTCACATCCATGCTATCTCTTGGTGTCCCCTATATGAAGCTCGTATGACACATTTCAATTGGAGTAAAGCATTAGGTAATACCCTGATTCTCCTAAGTACCTGTCTTTGTTCATTCCTTATAGACAGTGAGAACCACATAATTAACTGTGATTTCCTTCTCACTTTGGCTACTAGGAAGCTCAGAGTCAAATTTACAGTCCAACTAATAAGGCTGCATGGAAATTTGCAATCTGTAGTCATGTATTCTTTTTGTTATCCTCCTATTCCAGATATTCTACTTTGGTCTGCATATTTAGTGGGATTGATGTGTATTTCTTTCTTTGTAATTCTTATTTTATGTCACTATTTTATTATTTGATTATCTGAAAGTGATCCCAAGTTATTTATAGAATGAGGAGTAATTAAAATTGAACAAAGATTTTAAATGTTGAAGTGCTTTAAAAATAAGGATACCATAGAAAAATCAGCTATTTCCTAATTATATGTCAGTGAGAGAGGGTAGGGCAATGAGGTGCAATCTATAGAAGCTTCAAATCTGAGACTTTGGGCCTCTGTTTTTCCATCTGTAAGATGCTTCTTTATATGAGGAACAAAGGTAACTGCAGACAAGAGATGTTTCTCCAGTGAGCTCTAGGCCAAGTACAGTGTGAGAGGCAGGCTGGGTGGGCAGTGAGAGCCCTGGCCTGGTGAGGAGCTCCAGGGCCCTATCTCCCACACAGAATTCTAAATAGAAGCAATACAAAACTTACATACATGCAGAAAATCAGAAACTAAGGGGAAATTTTCAGGAGTCTTTGACGAGTGACAGAGGACAGGACTCAGTGCTCAAGGGTAGGGGTTGACCAATCTTGAGAGGTAAGGAGTTGCCTGTTGCTGGAAGCATTTAAGCTGACCTCGAGGATCTGAAGTAAATGGGAGGGCTTATTGAGCTCTGTATGCCCAGCATCTAGGCCAGTGCTTGTCACAAACTGGGCCATCCATACTTGGTTTGATAGATATACTCATGAATGGTTTAAGAACACTGCTGGGGAAAATCAGACATCAGGCAGGACTTCCTAACCAAAAAGTCTTCAGGCTAGACCCACAAAGCATCAGACATACCTGGAAACTATGGAGCACAGCGATGTTAATCTCAACGACAGCCCGGTCTTTCCAGAGGGAGGCCACCTTGTGCGTTTCCAGGCCCATCCTTCTGCCCACTTCCTGCAGAGGCAGAGAATGAGAGTGAGTCTGTCCCTGGGACCCAGGCACAGGCCCACACCCCAGCTGGCCCGTCAGGTGGCCCTTGTTACCTCCAGGATGTTGTAGCGCTGGACATCACAGAAGTCCCGGACCCCAATCTCTGTGCCCATGTACCAGCCATTGAAGGGGCACCCTGGGAACTCCAGGCCGCCCACCTCGAGCAGCATGTTGGCCACTGCAGGTAGGGCATACCACTTCAGCTCCAGCTCCCGGAACCACTCGTACCTGTGGGAGGCAGAGCCACGTGCAACTGGACCTTCACTTTGCCCCACCCCACAGCTTAAGAAAATGTTCAGAAAAGAGTCAACCAAGAAAACTTTTCTCCAGGCATTGATCTCTAAATTCATCCCACCTGGAGAGGTGAATTGCGTGCATTAGGTGTCATTCATTAACTTATGCACTCATTCATTCATTTGTTCATTCAGGAAAGCACAGATTAAGCCTCAGGTAGGTACCAGGCTCCGGGCCAGATGCTGAGACCCCAACACCACATAGTGGTTAAGGACTCTAGTATCAGAAAGCCTGGGTTCAAGTCCTGCCACACAATGTCCTGGCTGTGGGACCTGAGGATGTTACTTAGCCTCTCTGAGTCTCAGTATCCTTATCAGCAAAACAGAGCTAATAGCATCAAACTCATGGGAGTATTATGAAGATAAGGGAACTAATTCAGGTTCATTCATTTATATATGCATTTATTCCACAAATATTTATTGAGTACCTAATATGTGCCTAATACCTTTATTAGGGATATACTTGTGAACAAGAAAAGCAAGATCCCTATTCTCAAGGAGCTTATAGCCTAGAGACTAGATTCTATATCATAAACAAGCAAGTAAATGAATAAGCAAAAAAATAAGACAATGTGATGTATTAGGTTTGGGGTGGAGGTGACTATTTAGATCTGATGGCCAAAAGAGGCTTCTCAGAGGAAGCACATTACAGGGAATACTTCGCCGACAAAATGGAATGGACTGTGTACCCATCTGAGGGATGGGATATGTCAGGCAGCAGGAGCAGCAAAGGCTCTGAAGTGGGAATGAGGTCAGAATATTCAAGGGACAAAAAGAAGCTCCCTGCCCAAGGCCTAGAACATGGTAAGTCTTGAGGTATGAAGGTATTTTTGTAATTATGAAAGCTGCCTGGAGCAGGGGCTGAAGGAGAAGAACTCATGCAGTCACCATGGCTCTTCAATTTTTCCACGGTCCAGAGAGGGCCAGCTAAGGGAGTTCACGGACAAGCAAAAGAGATTCTGCTCAGTGCAGAGATCTCAGAGCCTTCCAAGGGTTCCTCTCTGGAGGCCACTGACTCCCAGGCTTCTGTGGCCCCATCCATCTAAGCCTCACTATTAACACACCCACCTAAACCTAGAGGCTGGAGATGAACATGCAGAGTTGCTGCAGAATGCAAGGCTACGGAGGTAGGCCTTGAAAGCGAGTCCCTCTGGGATGTAACCGCTGTTTGCTTGGCTTTGGGGGATGCAGGGAGGGGCATAAGAGTTGGGGTTCTCACAAAGGAAAGCAAGGGTAAGGACATACATGTCAACTCACACCCCCAAGTACCCCAGCCTGCTTACTTGGGATGTTCCATGGACACCTCCAGTACAAGATCGGGTGGGATTTCGAAGAACTCGGGGTCACGGCCATCAGCCTGCAGGACCAGGGGCACCACATCAAAGCGGCCGTACTTGGGCTTCCAGCCCAGGTCAATGCACAGCTGGGGGCAAGACAGGCCCAGTGAGTCCACAGAACTGGGCACCTGACTCCTCCAGGCCCCTCTCCGTTGCCCACCACTGGGATCCCTGCCTGAAGTGAGTGGGAGGCGAGGGTGGGACCAGATACCTGGGTGAACTCCACGCAGGCAGGGTCTCCAATGATGGTGCCGTCAGGCATCTGGTAGCCAGCATACCGGATGAGCTGAGCGTTCCAGACCCGAAAGTCATGCTTCCCATCACTTCGCTGAGGGAACACCGTGATGGCCGACCTGTCCCAGGACAGTGACACTGCTGTGTACCATGGAGCCCCCGCCAGCCTCCCAGCCATCCGCACTGGGCCTACTGAACCAACCACCTGCAGTGTAACCGATCACCTGCAGCGCCCCAATATGTCAAGCTGTCTTTGGCCTCCGCGTGATCTGCTCCATCTCCTGACTTACCCTCCCTCTCTGTGCTGGTTTGAAAGTATTATGTACCCCAGGAAAGCTATGTTTTAATCCTGATCCAATCCTGGGGGGACAGCTATTTCTTTTAATCCTGATTCAACATTGCAGGTAAAAACTTTTGATTAGATTACCTCCATGGAGATGTGCCATGCCCAATTGTAGGTGTGATCTTTTGATTAGATGGACACATGACTCCACCCATTCCAGGCGAGTCTTGATTAGTTTGCTGGAGTTTTTTAAAAGAGGAAACATTTTGGAGAAAGCAGAACTGACACAGATGTCAACACTTGGAGAACAAGAGGCACAGATGTTTGGGAATGCTTGGAGCCCAGCAGATGTCACCATGAGATATTAAGCAAGCCAGAACCTGGAGAGAGCCAAGGGAAGCCAAGAGATGAAAGCCAGACCTGGAGAAGCAAAGTGAGGAACCCCAAAGGAATAGAGGTTGAAAGCATGGAGCCCAGGAACAAGGGACCAGCACATCCCAGCCACATGACTACCTAGCTAACAGAGGTATTCCAGACACATCAGCCTTTTTTGAATTAAGTATCTTTCCCTGGATGCCTTAGTTTGGACATTTTTATAGGCTTAGAACTATAACTTGTAACTTACTAAATTCCCCTTTTTAAAAGTCATTCCAGTTTGGGTATATTGCAGTCTGGCAGCTTAGAAACTGAAACACCCTTCTTTCTTCCCCTCCAGCTCCTGTCCTTCCTTTAAGACCAGGGCAGGGAAACCTATCCACAGCCCTTTCCCTAGCTGCACCACATTTCTCTTCTTGTAGTTCAGTTAGTTGGGAGCTTATCCAGTGCTAGCTGCAGATTCTTAGACGACTGGAATGGCATGTTAGGGTCTTAGTCATCTTTTCAGCCCCCCACTCTCCCTCTATTGCCCCAGCCCTGTAATGGGTCCCTTTAGGTGGGTCCAAAGTTTTTGCTGAACATAGATAGAACCAGATAGGCTGCTCAGCCCTATCAGCTTTGGCCTGTTTGTGGGTGGGGCAATGAGGGGGGAGAAGTGAATCTCCCACCTCTAAGAGAAACGCCACGCCAGGAGCCACTGCTGAAAAACCAACCTCTCATCCTCTCTAAGAACCATGAAGTCCTAACCCTGAACAGTGAAGAAGTAAGTTCTTAAGGTCCCACACCATCCCATCCCCTCCAAATGTCCCAAGTCAAATGGGAACCAAGGAAATGGGAGCCTAGAAGACCTGAGGGCTTCTTCTTTCTCTTTCTCTCTGGTTTCTCCTGGAGCTGGAACTGCCTCCCCTAAACCCATCTGCATCTTTTGGCTAAGACTCTGGCCAAAATGCAGTCTTAGGCAAGGCGCACCCACCTGATGTTGCCATTGTTGGTGGCATAATACAGATGTCTGCAGATGTGCTCAAACATTTCCTTGGCAGTGGTACAATTCCGGGCATCGAAGACCTGCACATACCCGCCCCAACCAAGCCAGTCAAGGACTGTGTGGACAGAGGCCCTGGGCTTGACCAGACACTAAAAAGCCACCAGGGGATTGAGGAGAGCAGCCTTAGCACCCAGTACCCAACACCACGTAGAGAGGTGCACCCTTCTCTCTGCACCGAAGCCTCCCATCTCGTGGCCACCCCGTCCATCCTTTCTCCTGCTCCCCTAGGGGAGCACAGACAAATCTACCTGGAACGCCCCAGCAAATGCAAAATCCCAAGGAAACCTGACTATAGATCTTAATTCCTTTTAACACAGGAGCACGTTTGCACGGGGCCTCTAGCATATTTTACAGAACTGGTTTCTAGTCAATTTCTTGGTCCAAGTGCTCTCAATATCATCCAACAAATAACGAGTGATCCCCCAGTGAAAATTTGGCCGAGGAGGCCAGTGTAAAGAAAATGTTCTCTGGGAGCCCAGAATTCAAACATTCGTGGTAAACAACGTGTCCTGGGGCACAGGATGCCCTTGAACAATAACAGAAACAAGGTGGTTCGATTTTATGATGATGTTTTAGTCTCCCAATTTTAAGGTCAACCAGAATCCTGGGGCTGAAGTATGATTCCTGAATTCTGGGGGGGTGGAGGGGGAAGGGAGGTCCCCATAAGCCCCCACCTCATGCTCAAGGATGTGAAGGGAGAATCAGGGTTTGCACTTCAGTCCAGGGAGCCCCAGGCACAGCTCGGCTCAGCTGTTCTGGCGTTCCCCGCGCTGGGCCTGCCGACCCCCCACTTGCCGCCCCCTCGGGTGCGAGGGAGCTCACCTGCAGGTTGGCCCACTGGATCCTCCCGATGCAGCGCGGGGCATTGCGCCAGGCCTGCTTGGTGGCGAAGATGAGCTCATCTCCCGTCAGCTGATAGGTTCCGGTTGTTTCTATCTCCTTTGTTACTGCTTCCACCCGGGCCAGATGTTCCTCTATTTTTGCTCTGGGGACAGGAAGCGACCAGGAAGATTAACAGTGAGATAGCCTCAAATGGGGACTAATTCTGTCCACAGAAGCAGGAACTGAAATGGGATACCAGGAGGGCACATGCTCTCACTGGATCCGCCCTGTCCTAGGCCAGCCACCTGGGCAGGGGGTCTGTGCAGTCACATGGAACTCCGCTAGTGGGGCCCTGGGCTTGCTCTGATGCTTTGCCGTCACTGTCTTGAAATTCTTCATCATTTTTAAACAAGGGGCCTGCATTTTCATTTTTGCATTGGACTCCACAAATTATGCAGCTGTCTTGGACCCCTCCAGAATCCTGCCTTTCTAGGTGCTTTTTTAAAAACCACGCGTTCTTCTCAGCTTGATGAGCAGGAGCAAGGGGTGTGATCCTCCCCAGGGGAGGAGATGTGGGGGAGCTTCCTATCAAGCAGCAGCAAAGTTTTGCCTCTAAATAAGGGGGGCATCTGGCCACCGTCTCATGGGTAAGACAGAACAAGCCAGTCCCTCCCACAGCAGCTACTGGGTACTAAGCACTCACCATGAGTCAGGAACCGTGCATGCAAAGTGACCCACAGGGGCCGTCACACTACATCATGAGGGAGGTATTTTTGCATCCATTTTATAGCCAAGGGTGTTAAAGCTCTAGGGGGATAAGCACCAGGCCAGGAACATAACCGTGGTCGAGGCAGAGCCAGCACCCAGACCCAGGTCCCCCCCACCAAATGGTTAAACGCTTCCCCTCCTGCTCCGGAGGACAGCAAGTGCTTCCTCCATCAGGAGCCCAGCTCTCCGGATGCAGCCCACAGGCCCCCAGGGGCCTGTCCACAGTACGGGCAGACGCCCCAGGCCCTCTAACTCACACTGCTTCCCAGCCGCAGCCCTGCTCACCTGGCAACATGCTTTCGCCCCTCTCCTCCCAGACTTTGAAAATGGCCCGAAGGGAGAAATTCATCCAGGAAGCCTTTGAAACACGCACACACATGCACACAGAACAATCTCGAGACTCCCAATCATCACCAAAGGCTTTTGAAATGGCAACAAACAAAACTATTTAAGGAATGAATTCCTGATTAAAGAAAGGCGAAAACTCAGAACAAAATGGGCTTTCTGTGGGTGAAGGGTATCGCGCGAACTCTTTCTTGATTTAAAAAAAGGACAAAGACAAAACACTTAGCGATATTTATCCTCAAGGACACCCCTGGCATAAGAAAATGCTGGAAGCCCTCCCTCACAAATAAAGCTTCTGGCCATATTCTCGCTTTTGCACCCAAGCGTGAAAACCTAACAATCACCCTAACAGGATGCAGCAAACACATTTACTAGTATTAACATGGCAATATGTAAGAGACGATTATTTTTTATGTTTGTGCCCAGTTTCTTTCAAGTTTATATTTTACCCTTGTAAAGATAAAAGGGATTTTAGTACCTTTTGGAGGCACTAAAAATCTTATGATGAAAAGAGTGTGGCTTTAGGCATCAGTAAACTGGATTTGAATACAACATTCAACAAGATACAATCTCCAGCTACACAATCCTTCCCACACTGGAGACTGAATGCCTCCAGCTGGACACCTGGCTGCTGGTCTAATTGTGGGAATGGCCCTTAGGGCCTCCTGGGGGCTGAAGCTATATACTTGTGACTGTGAAAAATGGAACTTCCCTCCTTGAAAAGTAAATGGATTTGAACAGCAACTGAGCACAGCCAGCCCTGGAGCCTCCCTGAGCTTCCTGACACCCACTCAGAGGCCTTCCAAACACCAGCAGGGCTTCCTGAATCCAGAATCAGAGCAAGGGAATCTTTAGGGCCAAAGAGCTGTGTGTTAGAGCGCCGAGGTGAAGAGCAGGGGCACAGCGCCCGACTGCCCCCATGCCCAGTGCCAGACTGCAGAGCATGGCCGGGCCTCCTCTGGGAACTCTGACAGCCTCGTCTATATAATGGGGAGAGCGATATGGCAAACTCACAGAGTCGGAAAGAGCATTAAGTATGAGGCACTCATGGGATACTCATTCAGTGCTCAGGAGATGTTGGCATAGTACATTTGAGAAAATTCTGGAAGCCCGAAAACTCCTTAGTCAACAACTGAGCCGTGACCTCAGGGATCCTGAACCTCCCATCACAGAGCACTTCCGTAGAGGTGCTGCTTGCACAAAGCAGGTACACACACACACACACACACACACACACACCGTTCCCCAACCAGGGTTCTCAATCTAGGCTGCACATTAGAATGGTCTGGAGAGCTTTTCAAGACCTGAAGTCAACTTGCAATCCACCTCCCAAGACTCTAACATCCTTGGCCCAGGGGTGCCTGGCATCAGTGGTTATGAGCTCCGCAGGTACGCCTCCTGTGCAGCCAGGGCCGAGAACCACACGTCCTGGAACAGGGAGCTCTTTCGCAAGCACAAGGCCCTGCCCAACACAGACATTCTAGGGTCATGCAGAGAGGGAGGTGGCGTCACCAGGAGCCACTCTTTCCTCAAAGGGGGTGCCAGAGGTAGCTCTGTGACACTTAGTGCGGTAAGTTTTAAGGTGCCTAATTTACATAGTCATATTTTCTATTTGCACCCAAGCATGAAAACCTAACAATCATCCTTACACGATGCTGCAAACACACTTATGGTATTAACATGACAATATGTAAGAGATGATTATTTTTTACGTTGGTGCCCAGTTTCTTTCAAGTTGTATATTTTACTATTCTAATAGCATAATGACAGCTAATATTTATGTAGTGCTTATGATGGGGGGTCAGGCAGTGTTATTAGCATATTATATACTTCATCTCACTTAATCTTTTTTTTAAACAACGGTAGATTTTTTTTAATAAATTTTTATTGTGGTAATATATATAGAACTCAAAATTTCTCATTTAATCTTTATAAAACCTTCAAAGGCAGGTATTATAATTAGTCCTATTTTCAGATGAGAAAATTGAGGCACAGAGAAATGAAGTAACTTGCTCATAAGTGACAGAGCTAGGATTTGAACCCAGGCAGGCTGCCTCTAGAACCTCTGCTCTGGACCACAGCACTATACAGTCTTTCTTTCATTGTTCATGTTGACAATTAAATGGGACAATTGACGATGAAAAACAACTAAGAAAAAAAAACGCCTGACAAAAGGCTGGAACATACAGAGCACAGAGTGAGAGTCTGTCAACTGAATGACTGAGTGACTATAGAAATAAAGGACTCCCAGAACCATATTCATAGAAGCTTCATTGGATAGAAAAAGAAGAGAACCCCAGGAAAGGCCCCCAAAGGATTTAGTGCGAAGACGCTGGTCTGTCCTCTCTAAACCAGAAGCCTAAATGCCAGCCAGGACTGAGTGACCTCAGTTATGTCACTGGGCTCTCAGGTTCACACCTGCAGAAGGCAGAGCTCAGTTTGGTAGTCTATAACATCCTTTGCGGCTCAAATATTTTATAATAAACAGGTCCATATTAATTCACAATCCAGTTTACTATGTGCCAGAATGCTGTAGAACTCATTTAATCCTTATTAACTCATTTAATCCTCACAACAATCCTAAAGCCAAGTTCTATTGTTATCCCCATTTTACAGATGAGGAAGTTGAGGCACAAAAGGGTAAGTAGATTTCTCAAGGATACAGCACTAGTTGGTGGCAGAGCCAGGATTTAAATTCCGAACTTACACTTCTAACTACTATTGCTATGCTTCTTGGTCTTATGATTATGAGAGCCTACTCTGGGGTCTTTGCCCTTAAAAAATTACATTTTAGCCCTAGAACCACTGCAAATCTGGGAAGGAAAAGGGATGAGGATCAGAGAGGAATGGCTAGAGCCCAGGGGTGGATGGGGAAACAGTGACCCTGCAGGAAGTGAGCCTTACTCTTTGAAGGAGTCATAATACTGGTTGACAAATTCAATAGCTTGAGGTAGAAGCTCATCCGGGGGAGTTGGCTTGTCCCTCAGCCCTCTGGTCAAACTTTTGGAGTTCATGATAGACCCCAGGCAAGACTTGGACTTGCAAGCAAGATTCTGGAAAGATAGAAGCACCAGTGAGGACAGGTTGCTTGGCCTCTTGGACAGGTTTCATGGTCATCCTCCTCTAGCAGCCAGCTTCCTTGGCCACTCTCCTTCTACCCCAGCTACTCCAGCTCCCGGCCACCTTCTCTTCACCCCTGTGGCACCTCCTCCTTGGGGTCCACTGGGCTTTCTCCCCACCCAGATCTTTTCTTTTCTACTGACTGAACCCAGTGGGGGTGAGCTGAGGTTGCATTCCCCACCCAGGACTCAGTCTCTGGCCCTCATCCCCAGCTGGCCCCACACCCAAGCCAACAGCTTGGTCCCTGGGAACAGCTCATCACTGCTTCTCATTTAAAGAGGCTGAGGTTGGCTCCTGTGGGGACACTTTAATTGGAAAGAATTGGAATGAGGGTGCAAATCCCAAAAATCGCAGGATAGCACAGAAAAAAATCACTGGAAGGAAGTCCTCATAAACTCTGGTGATTTCCGGGGGGTGTGGGAAATCATTCTGTTTTCAGGATCTTGAAATTCACAGTTCTTTTCATTTTAAAACCATAGAATGGGGTGCACAGGTGGTTCACTGGTAAAATGCTCACCTTCCATGCGGGAGACCCAGGTTTGATTCCCGGACCATGCACCACCACCCCCCCAAAAAAAAAAAACAAAAAACCATATTATGCATTCTAAAGTTAGAAAAGAATCTTAGAAGAAAGGAAGGAGCCATGAAGGAAATTTAGTCCAATTACTCTGTTGATGCTTGAACCCTCTCCAATCTCCCTACCAAATAGCACTTGAATCAATCCAGTAACGGGAGCTCACTATCTCCTGCTGTAGTTCAGTCCAACTTTGGACAGTACTGTTAGAAAATTCTTCCTGATATTATGCTGAAACCCATCTCTCTAAGAAAGTTATTAATTTGTTCCTGCAATAGTTTATCTGAACATCAGGGTTATTCATTACACATCAGGAAGCTAACTTTGCTTACTTCCTACTGGAATTTGTGAAGAAACTGAGTCTTTGTTCCCAACTCCCTTTGCCCAGGCAGATAATTGATTAGTTAGCCCAGGAGGAGACATCTGTGTGGTCCACAAATGGAGCCAATGTCTATACTGGCATGGGACAAGGGTGGTCCTCCCCAAAGCCCCAGATTTCTCACCCCTTTGGCCTGGCGGTGAAGTGTGTCCTGGAAAATCATCCCGCTGCCCCAGTTTTTGATCCTCACGTGCTGAGGGCAAGCTGCTGGAGATGCGTCCAGCTTGACCAGGGATTCTGGAGACTGCTGAGAGGGGGAAAAAACAGGGTTTTCCAAATGCCTCCAACCTCAGGATGCCACGGGTCTCTCCAAGGCCCTGGGCCCTGCTTTCGCTTTGGGAATGTAGGGAAGTCAAAGAGCAGGGCAGTGCTCCATGCCCCTCCTCCCTTCTTAGCAACTCGGCCACTTGGGCCACTACCAGCTAAGAGCTCCAGGTGCCCAGGCCACTGGCCAGGCTTCTCTCCTCACTCAGGGCTCTTGCCAAACGCTTCTGCAGGACTGCGGCAGAAGGGACTAAGGTTAGATATGAGAAACTAGTGTCACAGCAAATACTCTGTGAACCAGGAAGAATGGACTGCCGCCTTCCATGGAGGCATTTCAGAATTTGAAAAACATCTCCTTTCTCATCTCCTGCCTGATTCTCTCTGCCTTTTTGACACTGAGGTCAAAGACACCTGCAGGATAGAGAATGGGGGCTGGAACCCAAGGCTCAGTTCTGAGCCTGGCATTAGTTTGGAGTGTCCCTCCTGGCTCCATGAACAGGCTTGAATCGCTCCTTGCCCACAGTGACAAATCATCCAGGGGCTAGGGCACTGTGGGGACTGCCACTCCCGATGACCACGGATCATCAGCCCGCCCCCCAAAACCTTCCTTGCCCCCACCTCTTATCTTCCCAAGGCCTGGGGCTGTCTACTGACTGCCCAGATTCCACTTCCTCTGCTCTCCAGCCCATGTGACTCACTGACCTTTCCTGTCCCTGCGAGGGGCTGGGGGGACCTAGTCCAGTGCTTGCCGAGGCCGTGGAACTTGGCGTCATCCTGCGTCACCAGACTGTGAAAGGAAACAGCTACCATGAGAGCTAGTATCTGAGAGCCATGAGGGATCTTGGGGTCTCTTCTGCCCAGCCCCTTCATTTGACAGATGGGAAAACTGAAGTCCAGAGGGTGGAGCTACGTGCAGTAGCTCTAGTTCTAGTCAAGGAGGGGTTACTGGGGTGGGGAGCAGTCAGACCGAGCCTCCCCCGCCATCACCACCCTCCCCACGCAAAGCCAAAAGGATATGAGCCAAAGCTACTGGCCAAAACAGAAGCTCTGGGAAAAGGCACCCTTTTATAAGCTACGTGCAAACGCAGTACAGGAGAGGCTAGCTTCTCCAACTCTGCCCTCCCTGGCCAGCAGCACAGCCTGCCCACTACCCATTAAATTTTTATGACTTAAGCATTTTTTAAAAGCACCTGATTTCTCTTGATTTATTTACTTATTTTTAAAATGTATTATGAAAAATTTTAAGCACATACAAATAGACAGAATAGTGTAATAAACCCACATGGACCCCTCATCCAGAGTCAACGCAATTCATCAATTACCAACCTACGGCCAGTCTTGTTTCAGCTATACTTCCCAACCCCTGCCGTTATTTTAAAGCAAATCCAAGACATCGTGTCAACCATAAATATATCAGTATTTCAGGAAGATACACTCTTTTTAAAAAAACATATTGGTTTTATTTATTTCAATATAAGAAGTTGTAGTTAAAGAATGTAGCCAGCTGTTTAAAGACAAAAAGGCCCCGATTGCCTGAAACAGTTGATTCTGGTTTGGGTTTTCAAGTTTACTCTCCTGGCAAACTCTACAGAGAGATGTCTCTCTGCTGCCTGTGTGCTCCCCTCCAACAATCACCCTTCTCCCGGGCCTCCTCTATCACTCTGGGGGGAATCACTCTACAAGGACATCTTACTTTGAAAGCTTGTTGTGTTCCACATTCACTGCAGTTTTTCTGGTGTGTGTGTGTGTGTGTGTACATTCAAGGGAGAGGGGGTAAAAGAGTATCACAAGGGTCTCTCATTTTCTACTCCATAAATATCTGTGACTTTAGAATATAATGAATGAGCCTGTATTGCCTTTTTTTTTTTTTTTTGTATGGCCAGGCTCCGGGAATCGAACAGGTATTGCTTTTTTTATTGGGAAAGGTAATCACCATATTTTATTAGCATGATATGATGAGCTCTATATAGTTCCATTATGCGATTTATAACTCTGAAGAGATAAGGTCTCTTTAAGAGACATTAGGTATCAGAAAGCAACTCACATCTGAATCAAGTCATTCAGCAGCTTGGTAAATGGCCCTCCTATGCCTTGCCTACCATCACACCTGGTCTGGCCAAGTGCACCCCATCAGATAAAAACACCCAATATAGGGTAATCTGGAAATTCAGAACAGGTAATCTATGGCTGAGGAGTCAACAGGGGGCTGCTTAAGCAGGAAGATGTTTGGGGGCTGTGGTCTCCAGAGAGGCAGTGCCTTACTGCTCCTCTCGCTCTTTCATTGTCATTCCTCACCCCAACCCCACTCTGTGCCCATTCCGGCTGCCTCTTACTTCTGGGGAGAGAGTTGGAGAATTCCAGAAGCTTACTGGTTCATAGTAACATCTGGATTGAGAAATAATGTCTTTGTACCTTTAACATAACAATTGCCCCTAATATTAAAAAGCATAATTAAAAAAAAAAAGCTGCCTGAAAATCCACTAAACAGCAAGGCCATAATTAGTATCAAAACTATTTATGGTCTGATGCTGCGTGTGTGTGTGTGTGTGTGTGTGTGTACAAGTATAGAAAAAAGCCTGGGAGGAAATGCTACTGAATGTTACAGTGATTAGCCCTAACTGATGAGATCATGAGCAACTTAAATTTTCTTTATACTTTGCTGCATCTTCTGACTTTTTACACTGATTATGAATTACTTTCATAATTAGGAAAAATTAAATTTTTTGAAAAATGAATAAGCGAAGCTATAAGGCCTCCCCCCTGCTTTAGCTGGTGCCTTGGGGCTAGCTGTGAGGAAGTGTGAGGACTAGCTGCCGGCGTGTACATTAAGAATCTGAATACTTGATACCAAATTATTGTATCATTTATTCAGACAATTCAAATTATTGGTCATGCATTTGGCCAAGCCCACAGCTGTGCTCCCTCTTGCTTGTTCTTTTTTAGGGAAAGCAACACCTGAACACCTGTCAATTAAATGAGGGGTGTTGGTGGTGGGTGGCTTGCTTAGACCCAAAACTATCCATGAGCCCTGGAGTGGCTGAGGACTGCTGAGGTCAGAGCTGTGGCTTGTTTGGGGCGCTGCTTCCCCTGGGGTTCCCACCCTCCCTAAG
The DNA here is from genome assembly GCA_004026745.1 of Myrmecophaga tridactyla. Lineage (NCBI taxonomy): Eukaryota > Metazoa > Chordata > Mammalia > Pilosa > Myrmecophagidae > Myrmecophaga > Myrmecophaga tridactyla. Next base: position 78,323 of record PVIY010001762.1, on the reverse strand, counting down.
GCTCTCACAAGTCCAGACTCTGGGGGTTGGGAGTGCGGGGCGCTCTGGGAAATGGACCTTATTTGTAAAACAAGAATCTCTGCTCTCTTTACCATATCTGACCTAAAGGCTGTAGCAGCTCCAAGACTAAAAACCCTCTGCAGAAAGGCTTCCAAGTGCTCAGACATCCACTCTTCCTGGCCTGCCCACACAACGCCTCTCCTGTGTGCTGTGGGCTTCCCTGAGCTGTTTGGGGCTACTGAATTGCAATCTCCTCCACGTTCTGAACAAGGACAAGTAAACCCTCATAAGTATCCTAAAGAGCAAATGTCCCACCCCTCATATTTGCACGGACAACCGAGGCTCAGAGAGGTTCAGTGCGGCTCCCGGAGCCACACAGCCAGCGAACTTCAGCCCGTGTCCCGGCGCGGAGCCGCCGGCCTCCCTCCCAGGGCAGAGCTCGGCGGGGCAGGGAGTACCTGGCTCGGCGGAGGCTGCAGGCAGACTGAGGCCGAAGGATCCTGCGGAGGAGCCTGCAGAGCCGGGGCCGGGCGCCCTCGCACGCCGCGCCCCGCCACTCCCGCATGGCCCTGGTTGGGCACAAGTTCCAGGGCGCCGCGCTTCCCCGCCGCCGCCTGCTCCTTTATCGCTTCCCGATCCCGGAGCTCCCGCCCTGGGGCGGGGCGAGCCGGAGCAGCGGCTGGGGCTCGGCTTCACCCAGTGGCCCACCGCGGACGTCCGCAGGGCTGTTTGCCGTTTGGATGCTAAGGTTCTGGGGGAAGGTATCTTCTCGGGTTTGCTTTACCCCCATGAAGTAACAATGATGGCCGTAATAATTCCCATTGTACAGGACTACATAGTTTACAAAGCAAACTTATCTGTCATGTCATCTACTCCTTAACCTGCATCAGGAAGGCAGTTCTTATCCCATTCCATTGAAGAGGAAGCCAGGGCCCAGAGAGGTGAAGGATCTTCCAGAAGGCCACACAGCAACCCTATTCTGCCCAGGGCCGTAGTCCAAGCTCTCTCCGCCTCACAGGACTGCTTGTTCTGCATGTTTCATCAAGGAAACCAAGGAAAGGGCAGGGTCTCTGTCCTCCCCTACCCATAGGCTCCCCTACCCCAACCAGCCTTTACCCCAACCAGTCTTTGCTCCCTGGAAGGTGCCAGGGCCTCCTGACTGCTCCACCTGTAAGTTGTTCCTTACGTTTAGAGCAAGCTAATGCTGAGGGTCCAGGGCAGCAGTCCTCCACTTGAGAGTACAGGCTCCCTCTTGGCCATATTTCCGCATATTTAATCCCCAAACCAATTTAAAGTGGAATGAAAGAGGGCTCATGTTTATTCTCAGCCGACTGCAATCCAGCTGCAACCCACTTAGCTCAACTTTGTTCCAAATTCCATATTTCTTCACCTAGATGTCCCCACATTTACCTTGTGTCTCCATAATATGCATCATATACACACCCTCGCTTCCTAATTGTTTGCTCACATAGAACATAGGTTCATGAATTCCATGTAATATGTTCTCATCTTATTAGACCTGATGGATTTGAAAACTTAAAAAAATCAAAATATATTAATTGGCTCCCTATTGCTTTCAGGATAAAATCCCCTTTGTACTGCTACTTCCTCTTCCAGTAACATCCTCCTGTTACCAGACAAAGGCAGTAGATTATTTTGCCTGATGCACTCAAATGACTGATTCCTGACACTGGGGTTTCAAAGAGAGAAAAAGTTTATTAACTAGGCACATAGCAAGAGATCAGATGGCCTATTGGCCCGAAATTTCTCTCCCCAAACTGCAGTAATTCTTTTACAGAATTAAAAGATGGGCAAGTTTTAGGATAATGAGCACAATGGCCCCGGATGATGTGATTAGAGGTGATTTTTAGTATTATAATGAGGTAGAGGTGACTTTTGTTAAAGTCTAAGCTACTACGCATGTCAGACAGGTTCGTTTTGGTCAGATCCAGTCTCCATTATCAAGATAACTTTGCACTTGGGATGGTTAGTTCTGGGCTGATCCAGGACCCTTCATTAATAAACATTAGGGGCTGTCTTTAGTGGTCACAAGCCTCTAAAGTTGAAAAACTGGATAAATGGGTACAAGGGAAGGTTAGTCACAAGGTTTTTACAATCACAAGGGCACAGGAGAAAGCCTATACAATCATCAGAGATCAAGGCAGCTGGATTACTATTTAGAGATGTCAGGTATTTCCTTCTGTCTATTCCAATGTACCAAAAAGCAAGAAGGATGATCTACATAATGATTCAGTAATCAAAATCATCCCTTAAATTCTAATTTCTTGGTTACATTCCCGGGCCCCTCTGACGGTTTCATCGCAGTCCAGCTGGGCTAACCTCCTCCCAAAAGCCTTCTTTCATCCCACCCCATCCCCATCCCCACCCCTGCAGTGCTGCAGCCAGGCCAGGCACCCCTGTAGTCTCCCCAGCACCTCTACTTTGGCACCCACTGCTCCTCACTCTTCTGCAAATCTCCCATCTACCTGTCTGCTCTGCCCCACTAATTTATAAGTTAGTACTTATATAAAAGTACTGATATATTAGTACTTATTATAAAAAGTAATCTCTGCCACTCTAATTTATAAATCTCTTTAACATCTCAGACCAGCAAGGCTGGCATCATTTCCTGCATTTCCTCCCTGAGAGCAGAAACTGGGTCTGTGTTGTCTGTCCCTTCACAGCCCTGCACATAGTAGGCCCTCAGGGAGAGCCCATAGAGTATAGAGGTTATGAGTTCAGATTTAGTTTAAACCTCAGCTTCACCACTTTCTAAATATTGACTCTAGATGTTCTCTCAATCTTGTATGGCAAGGAAAATCATAGTTCCTGCCTCATTAGCGACACAGTAATAAGGATTTTATAAATATTGCCTGTTATTTTAATATATTTTATTATGTAATTAATAAATGGCTTACACAATTAATTGATAAACAGAAGGGCTTCACTGGCATCCCCACAACCCTCAACACAGTAGTACCAGTTGAGCCCTCAGCAAATAACTGTTTAATGGACCAGTACCAAAATAGTGGCAGTTCAGTGTCATGATTACATGCAGACTTCCAGGGTTTGTATGTGCCTCTGCCACTTGCTAGCTGGGAGATCCTAAAAGTTTATTTACACTTTCTGGGCTTTAGTGTCTGACTCTCTAAAGTAGGTTAACAAAAGCTTTTTCCTCAAGGATTGTTGGGAGGGTTAAATGAATTAATGAGTTTTATTTTCCCTCCATCATCTCTATACCTAACTTGGGCCCTTTCACCAGCCCACTCCAGCTTAAAGGGGAGATAAAAAAAAAAAAGAGTCATGTCAAGTTAGTAGTTTGCCTGAGGTCACACCGCAGCCCCCTAATTTGTTGGGGATTAATTGTAAAATGGCGTAGGCAAATAAGAAGTATCATTCTGGCTTGATCGGGGCCCTGTATGGGGTCAGAGCCCAGGTCTCTTGCATGGTCCAAAGACATAAATTGCTCCCCAGGAATAACAGTGATGCTACTAGAGGGGGTGGGATTAAGGTTGTGGGCCACCCTGAAGGGAATCAGGAAGGAGGGTATAACCAACAATTAGGATTTAACCAATCATTATACAGATATTTCTTTTTTTACTTTCTAGTATATTAGAATAGCCAGAAGGAAAGACCTGAAATTACTGCTGTAGCTTAGTTGCCTTGATCTTTGATAATCACTATGTAACTATACAACCTTTATTTCACAATTATAAAAACCTTCTGACTGGCCTCCATTTGTGCTCCCAAATTCTGTTTTTCAATTTCTGAGGCTTATGATCACGAAAGACAGGCCCTAGTGTTTATCAGTAAAGGAACCTGATTAAGCTCAGAACTAACTCATTCCAATTCCTAAACTATTGTGCCACACGAAGCTGGATCTAACCAAAATTGGCCCGCTCTACATAGGCATCAGCTTAAACTTTAAATGTAAGTGACCAATACCTCATTATAACACTAGAAGTCATGCCCATCATATTAAGGCTGTCATTTTCTTACATTCATTCTGTGACTCAGCATGTAATCAATCTGGGCATGCTCAGTAATTAGATCACCTCTAATTTTATCATCTAGAGCCACTGTGCTCATTATCCTAAAACCTTCCATCTCTTGGCACTAGGAAACTATCAGAGTTACTACAGTTGGGAGAGGCAAACTTTTAGGCCCATAGGCCATCTAAACTTCTGTTTTGCACTCAGCAATAAATTCATTTATCTTTGAAACTCTGCTGTCTCAGGAATTGGTTATTGGAGGATATTGGGCAGAGAGCCTGCTGCTTTTGATCAGTATCAATTTGGCGACCCAGATGGGACCAGGTTCCTAAGAAGTAAGAAGTCCGGCTGCCTGAAGTCCTGGAGCTCCAGCAGGACAGGTAAGCATGATAACCGAGCCTTCTGCAGCAGCTAAACTGTTCTAGTCTAGAGGCTCAGCAACCAGGCTTTACACTGCTCTGCTGCCACTCCAGACCCTCAGTGCTTTAAGAAGCTTTAAGGAGAGAAATAGTTTCTAGTTCAAGGTCCAGACACCAGACTGGGTGAGTGGGTCACCAAGGTGAAAGTGGATTGGGAAGTTAGTACAGAGGTTCAAGTCCCCTGGACCTGGGTTTTAAGACATGGGACCCCTTTGCTCTGACCTCTACACATTTACCTTTTTTGTTCTGTTTGTGAAGTATACTCCTGAAAAATAAGTAATCCAGCAATTAATTGGTATTTAATGAAATTAAGGGTTTAATGTCTGTTCAAATTGTTAGCTGGTATATTACTGCATTTGTATTGTTCAAGTGTTCCCAATGGGTAACTCATTACTGGAATTCTTTAAAATCGGAAATTTTGATTCTAATAGTATTCCTGAATATAGCTCTTATAATGCATTTTGAAAAATTTCAGTTACATGCCTATGGGAAAAAAAAGTTTATTTCCATAACACAGTGTGGCCTCAATATGATTTAGAATCAGCAAAGAAATGGTCTGAAAATGGTTCTATATAAAAGGACACTGCATTACAGTTAGAATTGTTCTGCGAAAGAGCAGAAATGAGATGAGACAATGTATATTCAATCCTTTTATTTTTATCTCTCAGAAGTATATTTCTGTGTTTCTATTTTTGATGTCTAACTTTCTATTTGTGTCTGTCTGCTTATTCTATGTATATTTTCATACCTCCAGATAGTAATAGCAAATTAACAAAGAATTCTTAAAGAGCTTTATTCAAATTACTCAAAGATAAATAAGTAAATATATATATTAGTACTCCTGGGGTCCCAAAGAAAAAGGGGGAAAAAAGAAACCTTCTAAGGACCAGGATTCAAGGCATTACTACCTGTAATTCCTGTAAACAAATTTGGACATTGGAAAGAAAAGGCACCAAGAATTTTCTGAAGGCAGAGGAGAGCTACCTCTGGAAATGGCAAAGACTTTCCAATTGTCCAGCTCACATCTTTAAGAGAAACAGATCTAATAATTGGAAACAATTAAAAGGTATAAGGGAAGAATAGAAACAGCACCAAGACTACTGCTCACTAGCAGAGAGAGAACTCTCAAGTGAACTGAGAAGTTCCTCTCCCTTCCAGATCCAGAAATGACCTCCACTGTTAAACCCTGAGAATGTAAGCTGTCCAAACGAGAAGGACAAAGTTATGGCTTCTTCCTGCAAATCGAGAAGGATATGGATGGCCACCTGGTCCTGGTGTTTGAGAAGGGTAGCCCAGCAGAGGAGCCTGGCTCTCAGGATGGAGAGTTCTTAGGATCAATGGTGTTTTGTGGACAAAGAAGAATATATGCAAGCTGTGGACCTGATCAGAAAGAGTGGCCATTCAGAGACTTTACTAGTTCTGGGGGGGAATTCCTATGAGAAAGCCATTAAAAAATGAGTAGACTTGAAGGAATTGGGTCAAAGTTAGGAAGTTGGGTTTCAGTGATAAGGAGGTACCCCCATGACAGATGGCAGACTGCAGACTGGGACCCGGCCTCGGCTGTGTTACCTGCTGAAGGAGGGGAACAATTATGGCTTCTCTCTGGGAACTGTCCATGGGGAAAAGGGAGTGTAAATGACTGATGTAACACTTCAAGGTGGAGGAAGCTGGTATCCTAGCTGATGATCACCTTGATTGAAGGGAATGGAGAGAATGTAGAAAATGACAGCTATGCCTAAGTGGTTGAGAAGGTGAAGAAGTCAGGAAGCCATGTCATGTTCCTGCTCGTAGATAAGAAAATTGATAAGCTCAAACACCGGGTTGTAGAAGTGAAGAAGGGAAGCAGTGGCTATGGGTTTTACCTGAGGGCAGGCCCAGAATAGAAAGAGGAAATCATCAAAGACAGATTCTGGAAGCCCAGCAGAGGAGGCTGGCCTGAAGAGCAACGACCTGGTAGGCTCTGTCAATGGCAAGTCTGTGGAAGCCCTTGACCATGACAATGTGGTGGAAATGATTAGAGAAGGTGGAGCTCCGACTTCACTGTTGGTAGTAGGTAAAGAGATGGACAACAATACATACATTGGCTCATTTTTCTCCATTTCTCTACTATCAAAGTCAACAAATGCCCAGTGGTTCTTTCAAGGAGATTCCAGCTCCTACTCCTGCTTCTCTGGAAGTCTCAAGTCCAGATTCTACAGAAGAAGTAGGATATCAGAAGCTTAAACTCTGCAGACTGGTTAAAAGTGAAAATGGCTATGGCTTTAGCTTAAATGCAATTCAGAATCTGCCAGCTCATTCGTCAAAGGGATGTAGAAGGGCAGCCCTGCCAGTCTGGCTGGGCTAGAAGATGAGGACATCATCATTGAAGTGAATGGTGTAAATGTGCTGGATGAACCATTTGAGAAAGTGGTGGAGAGAATACAGAGCAGTGGGAAGAATATTATAGTTTTGGCCTGTGGAAAGAAGGTCTATGATTATTTCAAGGCTAAGAAAATTCCTAATGTTTTCTCCATGGCTAATCCATTGTATGACCCCCTAGAATCCAAAGAAGGAGCACTGGCAGCATCAGAGCACAACTCAGGTGCCACAAAAGAACAGCCCACAGTACAGCTTCTTCTTCTTTTTCCTATTTGGAAGGTACAAAGATGTGATGGGAACAAATAATGGCTTTGGCTGGTAGCTGTTTCTGGCTATTTATTAGGAATCCTTTGTCAAGGAATGAGCTGCCATCCATTCACCGTTCTGATAGAGAAGGACTCCTCTGGAAACCAGTTGACCATGTTTGATTATCTTCCCTTGTCATTTGTCTTAGGGGTGACTATAGCAGACAGCTTATTTGTGGTCCACTTAGAAAAAGCTAAGACAAGAGCCAACTTCTTTTCATGCTATCTCTTCCAAGCTTCAATTTAATGACATTTCCAGTATGGTGAAACCCTTATTGCTATAGGCTCCATGAACACCAAAGATGATTTCTCAATCTGTATATGTGAGGGTTGCTAATTAAAGTATCAGAGCAGACAACACTATTAAAATTATGCTTTTGTAAGAATGCTGTGGTTGCTAGAATAGATAATATTAAAAATGAAAAAACAGAAAGAAAGAAAGAAGGAAAAGCATAGGCAGATGGGTTCCTAGGCTAGATAAGTCTTGAAAGCCAGAGGAGCCAACCTCTCCAAGAACATCAACTAGTTCCATCCCCTCATCCAATATTATTGACAGGTCTTTCCAACATGAAAAAGAATAGGCAAAGCTCAAATATCCCTAAAGATTGGGAGAAGATCAAAGGGGAAGGAGGAGTTATAGCAGAGAAGATAGGATTTGACAAATGAATTATTATGTTGATATTTCTTTCCATCTCCAGCATCTTGGAGCCGCTAAAAGGAAAACCTTAAAATTGTGGAACTGTAACCCATATCAAACTCTGAAATATGCTCCATAACTACTTGCTATGATTACTTTGGAATGTATTGCTTTTTTGTATGTATGTTATATTTTACAATAAAAAATGTTAAAAAGAAAAAAAGAAGAAGAAAGGCATAGGAACCCTCATCAACACTATGGCTACCTTAGGAGTCTTAAATCCCACTGTCTTCATTTAAAACCTCAACACCAAATTCAACAAATCAGACCTAATTCTTACTGTCTCACCTAACCTTGAACCCAGGGCCCCTTAAACCTTGGCCAAATATGAATGAATCAGCTAAGGCAGCTGTGGGGGAAGGGTTGGGTGAAGAAAGATGTTGTGTTTGTGTATGTGTGTGTGTGTGTGTGTGTGTGCGTGCTTGCTTTAGAATTCTTTCTACTGAGCCTAGAAATTAGAAATGGTAGACACAGAAGAAATGCTGTGCAATAGGCCATGATTAATCTAAAAGAATTCCGCATTTTTAAATGATTTTTTTCTATGGATACTTTTGCAACAGTAACCACAATGAATCATTATTAAAACATATATAGCTTTGGGGTAGCAGTAATTAAGTAAGATCTAATTGGCAAATTTCAGCAAGTAAAGGAAAATGCCCTTGAGAGCTATGGAAAAGTTTTCCTGGATTTGGCTTAAGATAAATTAAACAATTGTAGTATATTTTCCAGAGCTTGATAGTATGTCTTTAAAGTTGTTTATAATTTCAAGATATTGTGAAAACAAATTTGTATAAGTTTACCGATAAAATAAGATAGCATTGTATCTAGTAGATCTTTAAGGTGGTAAAAAAATGTAAACTTGTGTTTTGAAATTAAGGTGTTATTTTGCAAATAATTCTGTTGGTAGGATGTTTAAAGATAGTATCAAGGATCTTTACAGTAACAAAGTATGAGGGTATGTAGATAATTTTAAGATATGCTTTGTTAGAAAAAGGTGTGTAGTTTTGTCTAAAGAATGTGTAGGACAAAGCTTGGATGAATATGGAAAGTTGTACGTTTGTGAAAGTGAACTTTGTTTGTTGTAGTCAACGCCAACCAAAAATGTGGTAGGTTTGCTTATAATTTTTTTTATTATTATTATTTTTTTAAATTTTTTTACATGGGCAGGCACCAGGAATCGAACCTGGGTCCTCGGGCACAGCAGGCAAGCGTTCTTACCTGCTGAGCCACCGTGGCCTGCCCTTTTTTTATTAATTAAAAAAATTTTTTTAAAACATAACAACAAACACAAACATTCTTACCATATGATCATTCCAGCTTATAATGTTTTTTTAAAGAGCCTTTGTGTCAAATTATGTATTCATACAAAACTGGAGTTTAGTTGTCTCTCTAAAAAATAATGCGGATTGTTGGTTTGCTTTTAATGAAGAGTTGTAAAAAGTTTTTCTCGACCATCTGAGTCTTCTGTCTAGAAGACAAAGATTCTATGTCATATGAGGATAATACCCTCATTGATGTTAATATTGACTTTATCATCCTTTATTTTAGAAAACAAGTCTTCTCACTTTTAAAAGGACTAAGTCAAACCTAACCCCAATATAAATCAATGGTACAATGTTGTTATTTCTGAAAATACCTTCATTTAGAAAATGCTTATAAAAAATTAGGGCCTTAGGAGATACGAGGGTGGTTCAGGGGTAGAATTCTCGCCTGCCATGTGGGAGACCTGGGTTCAATTCCTGGTCCACACACTTCCCCAAAAACAAACAAACAAGCAAAACAAACAAACAAAAATTTCACAAATGATGCTGCAATAACGGGACAGTCACGTGGAAAAATAATGAAATGTGACCCTGCCATATAACATACAAAAAATTAGGGCCTCGATTGTAAGCTCTTACAGCAGTCACACTTATTCCTAAGCTTTTAACTGCTATTCCTAAATTATGAGATGCTTTGCTCTTTGTGTATAACCTGGTAGCTCCCTGGAACTTTGGGTAACTGAGTGACACCTAAGATTCAGACTTAGAGTTCTCCAGCTCTAGAAGAACTACAGGAACAACTTTACTCCATACAGCAACTGTTAAAGAAGATGGGAAAAAACAGATCAAGGCGGCTGCCGTGGCTCAACAGGCAGAGCTCCGACCTGTCGTGCTGGAGGTCTGGAGTTCGATCCCTGGTGCCTCCTGCCCATATGCAAATTAAAAAAAAAAACAAAACAGATCAGACTTCAATTAGGGATGTGAATGAACCTAATCTGGTTAGGACTAAAGTAAATCAGAATACAGGATAAAAGATGATATTGTCTGTGTTTTAAGACTTTAATGTCTGTGTGAGACCAAAGGAAGAGAGATTTGTTTTGTCCAAAACTTAAAAACTCTGTAGTGTACTATCTAAGTTAGCCTATTTATTTATACAATCTAATTCAGCTTTATTTGACACGGAAACTAGATTAGGGAATAATTTCTTGATATTCTGTACAGGTTAATGTAATAGCTGATGTATTTCAGAGTATTTTAGGCAGAAAATGAAAAAGTATTTGCTAAGTTCCTTGAGGGACTAGAGAAAGAAAACATGGAACTTTTAGAGTTCTCACCTGGGGAATTCCTGCTATTCTCTTCAGCAATAGGGACTCCCAATTTAATAAGCTAAGCCCTCAATATTGAAACTTCCCCTTAAGAAAGTTATATTTGTAATGCTGAAATGAAGCCTATTCGTTTAATGACAAAGAGCCCCCCATCCCCCACATCTTTTGTCACTCAGATGTGGTCTCTCTCTCTCTAAACCAAACTCTGCAAATAAACTTACTACCCTCCCCCACAGGTGGACATGACTTCCAGAAGTGTAAATCTCCCTGGCAACAAGGGACATGACTCCCAGGGACGAGCCCTGCTCTGGCATCTTGAGATTGCTTTCTTGACCAAAAGAGGGGAAAAAAAATAAAATAAAGGTTCAGTGGCTAACATATTTCAATAGAGTTGAGAAGTCATTATGGAGATTACTCTTATGCAAGTTTCAGCCAAAGATTGCAAACTGCAACAATATGCTAAGCCCCAAAGAATACCACTGTATAAAAGTTTAATGCATCAAGTTTATTCAGAGATTTAAAGCCTCTGGATTATTCCTATGCCAATTAAGCCCTGATGCCCAGTGGTACCAAGAAAAACAACCAGTTTCATACCATAATGATGCCCTTTTTCAGCATGAAGGAGTCAGAATGGCCACTCCCAGATATCCTCAAGATTGAGAGAATGGACAAACAAGAGAGAGAAGTTGTAACCAAGAAGTTAGGATGTAAAGGATAATTTTGATTACTGAATCATTATATAGATATTTCATTTTTTACTTTCTAGTGTATTAGAATAGCCAGAAAGAAATACTTGAAATTACTGAACTGTAACCCAGTTGTCTTGATCTTTCATAGTGATTGTATAACTTTATAACCTTTATCTTGTGATTGTAAAAACCTCGTGACTGACTCCCATTTGGACCCCCAATCCTATTTTTCAACTTTAGAGTTTTATGATCACAAAAGACAGACCCCAATGTTTATTAATGAAGGAACTTGAGCCCATCCCAATTCCTAAACTACCTTATTAGACGAAGCTGGATCTAACCGAAATTGGTCCACCTGACATGTGCGGTGGCTTAGACTTTAACGTATAAGTGAGCTATATCTCATTATAATAATAAAAGACACGCCCATCACCATATTAAGGCCATTTTTTTAACATACATTCTTTGACTAAGCATGTAATCAATCTGTTCATGATCAATAACTAGATCACTTCTAATTACATCATCCAGTGTCATTATGCTCATTATCCTAAAACCTGTCCATATTTTGATACTAGAAAACTATCAGAATTACTACAGTTTGGGGAGATGGATTTTTAGGCTGATAAAGCCATTTGATCTCCTTAGCAATAAATTCTTTCTCTCTCTGAAATCCTGCTCTCTCGTGAATTGATCATTAGAGTGCATCAGGCAGAGAACACGCTGCTTTTGATCAGTATCAAGGGGAATTCAGGATAATCTCAAAAGATGGGGGATGCATCAAATTTGGATGAGTTCAGGGGAGTTGTGTATAGGTACTGGGGAGTTATGAATGGCCGGGTTAGGCAGTTGCATGGGCTCTCTCTTTGCTTAGAGTGATCATGTGGAAACTTCAGTCACGCGTCAGTGTGATGGAAAGCAATGTGGAGCCATTGCAGACTCTAGAGCAGGAGCATGGCATACTGGCAGTCAAGTTTGAAGGAAGAGAGGTCAGAGCCAGTGTAGGGGGCTGGATTCTGGGAAGGCCAACTGGTGGGAACTGAAATGATGACGTAGAGATAGAGAAAGGTTATAGGACTTCGTGATAGACTCTGAGGAAGATCCAAATGGACTCCTGGGGTTTAGGATTGGGGTTCAGAACCTCCCAAGACACCGGGAAGAGCAATAAAGCCACTGTCAGCCTGCAGCACTTTGAGTCTCAGAAGCCAGCAGGAAATCTAGAAGCCATCTGATCCTGCCTCCTCATCTCTTGATCTCTCCATCAACCTCAACAACCATCGTCCATGCTGCCTAGTTTCAACAGCATTCCCCTTCAGTTTACCCTGCCCACTATGCCTAGAGTGTTTACTCAAGAACCTGCTGTGGCTCCCCACTGCCGATCAGAGTGAGCCTAAATCCCCTACTCTGCAATTAAGTCCTCCATGTTCTGGCCTTGACTTTCCTATCCCAGCCCCACAGCCCACCTTGGGTCCAAGCACAGTCAAGGTCAATTCTACTTGAGTCTTTGATCACCCTGTCCTCCCTTTCTGGAAGGTCTTTGTGACTTTTCTTCACCTCCGCACATTCTACGCCCTCTTCCAAATCCATGAAGTCCACATGACTTTTTTGTTGTTATTGTTGTTGCATGGGCAGGCACCAGGAATCCCACGTCACTTTTATGAAGCCGTTATAGGGGACTCTGCTTGACACTGTTCAATCCCATCCGAGCTGTCAGTAATAACAATGACGGCCTACTTTCTGAGCCCTTATTCCAGTCAGGCACTGTGCCATTATCTACATACAAAAACTCCTTTAATTCTTACCACAACTGAAGAACAAGGTATTACTATCGACTTCTTACAGATGAAGAAACAGAGGCTCAGAGGCTAGGAAACTGGCCAAAGTTCGCAAGACTATTAAGTGATAAATCCACACGCTTACCCCCAAGCCCACGCTCCTAAGCCATCAGCTTTTCTGATGCTACAACAGGTCCACTTAGGGTTGCCACGTACCAACTCCAGGGGGCGACTTTCCCCACGTGGCCTGGGAGAAAGTCTCTGGAGCTGGCAGCCAGTGCAGCAGCTCTGTGTTTGCTAGGTGCTATCATTTTATTGCAGATTGACTTGGAATTTCCATTCAAGCAAGACTTAACCTCTAGTCCAAAGATGAGAACTCTTCCTCAGTATTCTGGACGCCTGTCCACTGCCTGACTAGTTGCCTGGCAACTGGTTAGTTGACTGACAAATTCTCTCCATTCAGGGATAGGTGGAGGGGCACAAAGAACCTCAAACTTTGGGTTCAAATTCCTGACCCATAATTTCCAGTCACATAACCTTGGAGGGCTTCTATTTTCTCATCTGTAAAACAAACAAAAGCGCCTCCTTGGCAGAGCTGCCGTGAAGATCAGTTGCAATGCAATACCTGTGAAGTGCCTTGCATGGCTTGGCACTAAGAAGGTGCTCAATAAATTACCCTACTGGCGGCAGGACTGCTAAGTGCTTTGTGTACATGCTCTCATTTCATCCTCAGCATGCTATGCAGTGGCTACCATAGCATCCTCACACTGCGGATGACAACATCTGAGGCTCAGAGAGGTGGATTTGCTCTAGTTTACACAGCCAGTGAGGGACAGAACCCGGACAGCGAATGAGGCACCATCCAGGGCTGGAATCTAGCATGTCTAACTTACATCCTTGTACTTTGAACCAGTATGATATCCAAAATATCGAGCCATTGGGGCCTAGGGCACTGGTAAATCCAAACAAGTTTGGCAAGAATGGCCCCAATACACTAACCACTGTACTCTACTGCCTCCCATTCTCATATGAGATCCCTTCCTATTTTTTCCTCCAGAAATTCCAAGCTCCTGAGGCCAGGACTGTGCCATGTCCGTTCCTTTGTCACACACTTCCAGGTACAGGGAAGCCCATTAAACAGTGACTGTATTAAATTCCAAGGGGGACACCCAAGAAACAACCTGCAAAATCAAACCTTGCACAGAAGCCCAAGGTAGAGAGAGGAATTCTGAGGCAGTGGGGCAGCAGGGAGACTGGAAGCCAAGGCAGATGAGCAGAAGTGACCTACCTGGAGGGAGGATGCATGGCTTTCCTTTCATTGTTGTTGATGTCCTTTTCCTCAGTTGAGTCATGCTGGTAAGGTTTGGTCTTGAACAGAAACTTCCAAGGGCAGGTCATTGTTTACAGCTTTGCAAAGCAGTTGACTTTTCTGGATTTAAACTCCAATGTTCCTCACTGTGAGCTGAGGAAGGAGTAGATGATGGTAGCAGAAAGTTGAGAAACAGTTTTCAGAACTGGGTCTTCTCAATGTGGTTAGCTCATTAAAGAGTCAATGCTACAGATAATGTGAGTTTTGAACAGCCCATTTCATCAAAGCTTCGCAGCCTCTGTTCCTATTGTGGGGTTGGGTTTGAGGACCCTGTGGACATAGACTTCAATTTCACAAAGCTCGTAACAATCCAACAGAGAAACATTTGACCAATAGCATCACTCCTCAAGCAGGACAAACCATGGACCATGTGAGCTTCCTTAACAAGACCTGCTGACCCAACTTACTTGGGTCAAGCGTCATCACTGCCCCGAGGCAAGGTCAGGGAGGAACCAGAAGGTGACTGAAATGTAGGTCCTTTTGCTTGTTAGCCTGCAACGATTGTTTCCAGCACTTTTAATTAACAAATGTCATTTTATGTCTGTTATTGGGGAAAGCACTCAACTTGTAGCTGTCTTTCTTCTAAGACCTTGCAGTTATTGGTCATCCTAAGTCAGCAGTAATGTCTGTTCCTTTTCTACTATTTACGGAGGGAGGGAATAATTTTATTATTGTTGAGTTGAATATAAAATATACTCAACTCTCAATATTTGAGATCCTTTTCTTTAAAAAAGATAAGAAGTGGATATCTCCGAGGAGGCCCAGGTCTGGGCTGGGCTTGCTCACAGCAAATCCCTTCACTGGGTAAATTCTTTTCACTGGGAGGCAGCGCAGTGATGTAACCCACATAAAAATTTAGGACTCCACAAACCTTGGTTCAAATACTGGTTCATGACCTGGATCAAGTTATTTAACTTGAAACTCATCCCTTCATCCATGAAATGGGCTTAATAATATCCAGCTTACCCGAATTTGTTTGGCAAGGGGCGGGAGGCCAGATAAAATAATCCACATAAAATTCTTAGCATATCCCATATTATCAACAGCACTTTCCAACATGAAAAAGTTAGAATGGGTATAGCCCAAATACCCCTAAAGATTGGGAGAAAGATCAAAGGAGAAGTTAGAGTTATAACAGAGAAGACAGGATTTAACAAATGAGTATGACTACTGAATCATTACATTGATATTTCTTTTAGCCTCCAATGTCTCAGAGCAGCTAGAAGTGAAAACCTAAACTTGTGGAATTGTAACACATACCAAACTCTGAAATCTGTTCTACATCCAATTCTTGCAGTGTGCTTTGAAATGTATTGCTTTTTTTTTGTATATATGTTATTTTTCACAATTAAAAAAAATAACAACAAAGATTCTTAGTATATGCTCCTCTCCATTCAGAATTTTCTGCAAAGTTACTTCTTGTAATGTGGCAACCATGACAACAATTTGCAGAGAAGTCTTTACCTAGATCTTCTAGCAGTGTATCTCTGTAGGCAGAAAATGCCCATGGCTTTCCAAGCCTCCCCAAATAGGATGAAGCAAAACCCTCTCAAAACAGGAGCTTCCCCAGAAATGAAGACAACTCACCTTCGCAGCCGCCTGTGTGGCCTCTGCAGTGTAAGAAGGAGAAATAAACTGGAGTTAAACCTGTACTCTGAGAATTTCAGGACCTTCTATTACTGCCCAGTTACCTCACCAAGGTTGGCTGAAAGGTTTTAAATGAGCAATGCTGAGTTCCCTGGTGTCAGAGGCTCAGTCTCCAACTCGCTGAAAAGTTATGATCACATTGGTAGCTAGGAAGTATTTATACCCACCCCATGCCATCCAGGCAGCAGTTTTTGCATAAAGATCTCTTTTTTGTTTCCGAAGGGTGTGTCCTGGGTGGGTGCACAGTTGGCTAATTTATGGGTGGGATTCCTGGCCAGTGGGTGACTTGGTCTCGTTTACATCACTCTGATGGTGCATCATTAATAGACCCACTTCTTCCTGGTCCCCAGTCTAAGGAGGTGGCTCACTGGCAGAGTGGCCAGGCAGATAAAAGTCAACACAGGACCAGAAAAAAGCCACATTGCTTCACTTTCAGATTATGGGGGATTTTTTTTTTTCCCCAGCAGGGAGCTCTCTGGCTAATTCCTGCCCATCCTTTCGGTTTCCAGTCTGCGGCAGGAGTCCAGGAAGCAGGGGGATATTGACACTGTGGAATGCATTGGAAAATGCCCAGGTCACAGGCAGCCAGCGAAGCTGGATGATGCCAGTATTCAAAACAGCCTCTTGAAATATTCAGCTTGAGGTTTTTGGAAGGGCAGGAAAGGGAGGCGGTTGGAATTCAGAGACCTCTTAGATATCAGTGTTACTCCTGTCTCATCCTTTAGCTTTAGCAAAATGGCAGATAGATTTACTTTCTATAGGGGAAAACAATGACTTTTTCTTATAATGGGTGAAACCTTCATTTCCAAATACAACATTCCTATATGGTATGAATTTTTGCATTATATAAGTAAAATAACAACTGCATTAGGAAAAAATCAAAACGTGGAGGGGGGAATCACCCTGGATCTCGACCATCTTAACACATCTCTGTCACTGTCTGTTCATTTCCTTCTGTCTTTTCCAAATTAAATTTAGCATTATAATGGATTGAATTTGTCTAGGAGTCACAGAGTCACAAAAAAGACAGGAATAATAGCAAAAAAAGGCAATGCCAATCTTTGTCAAATGAATAAATGAATGAGAAATAACAGCTAACCGCAATGAGTTTGAACAAGTCAAAACCACCCTTCTTTCATTTCAGCCAGTTTAGTCCAGGGAAACCAATATGGGTACAGGGTGATACATGCAGTGATGGGAGGTTGGTGCTGGAGTAGCTGCATCTGCATTGCTCGGGGAAGAAACACAGAGGCGGGGACAACAGGATGGGATTTTGAGGAATGATTAGGACTTTGTGACTTCTTAACTCCCACTCCATATTCCTGCAATATTTTGATTACACCTGCAACAAATATAGGTATTAACTCATTCAATACCCCCAACAACACCATGAGATGGGTACTTTCACGTATGATTCACAGTTGACTTTGCTTCTGAAGATGCATTTATTCAGTTATCTGCCCAACATGAAAGATGAAATACGGGGTGCATGGGCAGTGAAATCCTGGACATGTGTACGCTACCCTTCCTTTGAGGCTCATACCCTGAATTGCCTTCTTAGATGCTCCCATTCCAATGAAGAAGACCTTTCCCAGTGCAGTACCTGGTGCGAGCCTCCACGTCATCATAACTTGTCAATTTGCCTCTACAAGGGGTCCTCCTTTTTCATGACCCCTTGAAGTATGTGATGCTTATAATCTGGACTTCAGGGTTGCCTCCCCTCTCAGGCCCTCCTCTAACCCAGTGTCTGCCTACTGTTATGTCCTTGCCCTGGGACAGGTCAGCAGGGACGTCTAACCCAAGCATTCTGCAGTGATGACATGCCTGGAATTAGCCTGAAAGACCATGGGTTCTAGCAAAAGCTCACCTGCTGACCTGCTGTGTGACTTTGGAAAAGCCATCCTACCTCTCTGGGCTGGAATTGCACACAGCAAATGGTGGACACTCCGCATTCTCAAAGGTAAAAGCTAGTCAGTGAGATAACAGAAAATGCTTTGAATTATTGGACAAAAGGACAGCAGGAACCTGAATCCCTGCTGTGGGTCAGAAGGCAAAGATTTCCTTTTTTAACTAAAAGCAAGCAGATATACGTAACTGGTCTTCCAGGGTGCCCTTCATCAGTCGGGTCAGTGGTTCACCACAAGCACTTGTTTCTAAATTCCCAATACTCTTTTTTCTTTTTTCAAATAAATCCTTTTTTTTTTTTTTTTTTTGCATGGGTAGGCACTGGGAATCAAACCCGGGTCTCTGGCATGGCGGGTGAGAACTCTGCCACTGCGCCACGATTGCCTGCCCTCTTTTTCGTTTTTATAATCTTAAATTTTAATTGTTTGTTTTTAATTGTATAAAATTCACATGACATAAAATTCACCATTTTGGCCATTTTAAAGTGTACAATTCAGGGTTGTTTTTTTTTTAGCATTTTCACAATGTCAGGCAACCATCACCATGATTCCCAATACTCTTGAATTGGGGAACAGGTAGAGCCAGGGAGTGAAAATAGCAATAAGCTATTGCGAAGGCACAGAAAGGTTACAAGACTTTACATGAAAAGTCTTATAAAATGAAAACTGCAAAGGCACAGAAAGGTTCTGAGACCCCACGCAGTTACACGGGGTGGCAGCCCCTGAGCTGCGACAGAAGAGTGGGACTGCTGACGCTCACCCCGGAGCCCCTGCCCGAAGGGTCCAAAGCCTGGTCCCCCATCCTGACGGTGGTCACTGCCCTCCCTCTGTATTGCCTACAACCCTCCGGGCTTACGTGGCTGCCTGCCCCTTGGCCCTGCTTACCCAGCAGCCCTCATTCCTGGGCCTCTTCTGATGATGGACATAGTAGGTGAGCTCTGGCGCCTTCACAGCTGGGGAGAAATCAAAGAGCCTTTGAAGGTCAGGCAGGGACAGGTGGGTCCTCCGGGGGTGGAAAAGAGTTCCAAGGCTTCTGTGGGGAAGTGCCCTCCTCCTTCACACCCAGAGTATCTTGGACGCCACACTAACAGAGGCTGGCGCTGGCATTTCTCAGCCTCGTCACTGGGACCGATTATCCATCTAATAAAATTGATTTGTCCCTATGCTAGGTTGTGGAAACAGCTCAGATCCAGTTGTCCCTCAAGAATTGGAAACTTTAAAACCCTTTCTACAAAAACAACCATCAGAACTCGTATTTATTGAGCACTTACAGTGTGCCAGGCTCTATATGAGCTACTTATGTGTTTCAACTCATTTAATCCACTCAATAGTCCTGTGAGGCGGATGTTATTAATAGCCTCATTTTATAGATAGGGAAATGAGGCTGGGCAAAGTTAAATGACTTGTCCAAGATGACACAGTCAGACAGTGGCAAGGCTAATCCTAGGGCCTTGACCCACAAGCTGGAGCACTCTCCCACCTTCACCCCCTGCTGCAGTGAAGGGTGGGGGGCAAAGCCAGGTCATCACCTGAGGGGAGCGTGGCTCCAGGGCCCAGGTCTGTGCACCACATCCACTGCCTCCCTTGACATCTTCTCTTCCCCTGCCCTCCTGTAACAATAATTCCCAATGGTAAGAATAATTACAGCTATCGTGCAGTGACCACTTGCTCAACAAAAATAGCCAGGTCCTGGGCTTTACATATCTCACCTCAGTTTTTCCTCCAGCAACACTACGCAGAGGTACTATTATTATCCCTATTTCACAAATGAGGAAAGCTTGAGCTCCCTGCCCAGTGTCAGCTTGTGGTTAGCAGAACTGAGGCTCAAATGTAGGTCTGCGACTGAGGTCCTTGCTGGATTCTAGATTATTCACTTCATGGACCCACTGTGCATGTGCCCATTCACTCATAACCCAGGGGTAAGGTGGGGAAGTGACAGGACAGAGCACTGGAAACGGAGGCCAGGGTAAGAGGGGAACTGGGGTTGGATATTCTCCTTGCAGCACCAATGTCAGGCACCAGCTCTCTACCCTGCAGGAGCAGGTGAGTAGCCACTTGACAGGAGGAAAGGAGTATGTGTCAACTGAGCCGCTGCCCTGTGCCCCATGCTTCACAGAACCCCATAGAATGCCTTCATTAGCCCTTTGAGGGAGCTACTATTGTCCCTAATTACAGAGGAGGAGTCTGCATCTTAGGGAAGTGATATGACCTGCCTAAGTCACACAGGGAGCCAGAGGCAGAGGTAGGATTTGAACTCAGAACTGTCAGGCTCCTGAAGCCAGTCTCTACCTAGGCCACGTTTATGGGGTGCCTGTTAGGTAGATGATGGGCAAAGGAGTGGTCCCAAAGACACAGCCCTTGTACTCCTTCCCAGGATACGCAGAACAGTAAGAGGAAGGAAAGCCCTGTTCCATCCTGCCCTAGTGCCCTAAGTGCCACCAGAATGAGAGGACCTGTTTGTCATGCTTATCCCCGTATTATCATGGTACACAGTAGGTGCTCACATATTGATTGCACAGGTGATTTGTGCACAGCACTTTGTCCACCCTCATGACAACCCTACAGGTAAATGCCATTCACCCCATTTTACAGGTGGGGCACTGAGGATGAGAGAGGTGTCCTGTAGGTCAAAACCGACGTAGCCGGGAGTTCAGACCCACGCGCCCTCAGTTCCAAAGCTTGGAGCTTTGCCGACTCCAGTGGTTTCTAAAGTGCTCCGCTGTGCTGTGCAGATGTGGAAGGAACTGGGTTCTCAGGGCTCAAGGAGGCTGAAATCCTTCCAGCCAGCGGGAGACTTGAAGGGTAGAAGGATTTAGATGAAGTGAGGGGATGGAGGAGGGCATCTCAGGGGAAAGCCCCAGCCTCCATCACTCTGGAATGGTGACTAGGCTATGTGCGTGTAACCTGCAGAGAGTTACATGTCCTCTCGAGACTTTAGTCCACTCATCTGCCCAAAGAAAGGCACCGGAGAGAGACTTTCTAAAGAGCCTCCCTGTTCCAAGACGCTAATGCCTTCAGGTCTCCAGAGAGGCACCACACGTTATTCACTGATTGACCACTGGAGGGTGTGAGTCATGCAAGGTCCCGCAGCCCAAGAGCCAAGGTCCCCTTGGGTTTGTTCCATCTTGAATGACTTGGTGATGATAGAAGCAGAGTTTGCTGGAAATGCCCAGATGGTCACCCTGGGGTGGACAGATACAGGATGGCCCAAGAGATGTCCTGGCTTTGCGTGCTGAGTCCCTAGCGCATGACTCATGCTGGCTGGAGTAGGTCTGGTACTTCACTGATGTGGCCGGAGAAGTGGGGGTAACCAGGCCTGGCAGGTGGCCAGCCTTCTGTAACGTTCCACCAGGGATTTTCTTTAAGGGCCTGGTTTCTTGTTGCCACCTCCCAGAACATCCTCCCTTCTTGTCTTTCCATACTGCTTCGTGAGTGCTGCCCTTCGGTTTGGAGAGCAGTAAGTACAGTGGCCCTGGGGCAGGTCCTGAGGTGTGGTGGTTCAGGAGACAAGGATTTGGGAGGTGGAGGGGGCCTCAGTAGGGGAGTGGAAAGGTGCAAGCATTATGGGGGAGCCGCTGACCCAGCTTCCACAGCGGGCACCTGGAACTCAATCCCACAGAGAAACAGGAACAGTACAGAACACAGGCTTCCAAATGACCCCACCCGAGGGGCCAGGGTTCAGATATTTACCCAGCGACACCAAGCATCCCTGATTGGAGACTGTTCCCAGGGGGGTGTTTAATTCCTCGAGGCCTACTCTGGGGCAGAGTGGCCTTCCTTGGTTCTGGAAAAGTCCTCAGGCCCAGAGACTGAGGTCCCGGCAGCTGGAATTCTCTGGGTACACTGGACTAGCAAGGACTGAGGGACATGGACAGAGCACAGACAGCACTGCTACGGGAAGGTTAGGGCTAGGACAAATAGAGAAGGAAGAGAAATATTTGCTCACTTTCTCCCTCATTTCAGCTTCTGAGATATTGGATGCTGATGCAGAAAGATTCTTTCCCACCAGCTAAGAAAACTCTTTTGACTCTTTCCCTAACTAGCTGTGCATCTTTGGATGGACAACGTGAGCCCTATGGGCTTCAGTGCCCTCAGCCATAGCCCTCTGGAGCCTTTCATGCTCTGAAATCTGGAGTCTGGGCTTTCTGAGTCGCCACCCCCATCCCCACCCACAATGCATGTCTTATTTTCTGGTTCTTAGGAGAGCCCACTTGCCGACCAGAATGTCCACAAAAAAACAGAACCCAGCAGTCACTGGCATCTCCTCCTCCTGGTATATTCTGGACCCTCAGACTCTGGTCACTTCATGCACAAAAATGGTCAGGCATCGCTGCTTATAAGCACATTAGAAACAACTAAATCATCACCATTACAGAAAGTCATCCATGAATACTGGTCCAGCTTCTGGTGACCTATCACACAGCCACGGAAATAAAATGTATTCAGAATTTGTTCTGATATCACAAGGAATAATGTTTATGGTATATATAGGGAAACCGATTTCAGGGCAAAATGCTCTCCACCATGTAGAAGAAAGAAAGCATAGAAAAATAGAACTGTGAGGAAAAATGATAAAATATTTAAAGTGGTGGAATTATGAGCCATAGTGATTTTCTTCTTTGCTCTTCTCTGTATTTTCCATGTGGATATATATTAGCTTTATAATCAGAAACAAAGTAAATATTTACTTAAAAAAACATTTTCTTAGACACATGCCTATGCCAGTGGAGTGCCTTTCTCTGAGGAGAAGCCTCTAGTTCACATTTTAATTACAGGCAGCAGAGAAGGGCCAGCCCCCAAGGTTCCTCGTGTCCTGTGTTCTTTTAACGTGCATTTTGTGAGCATCCTCAAGACGGCCAAGCTGGGTGCTGGGGACCCAAGGGTAAGCGATGGCAGACAACCGAGTCTTCCTCTACCTCTACCTACTGTCACCAGTCAAGACAGCAAGGAAAGGGCCACGGTGGCTCAGCAGGTAAGAACGCTTGCCTGCTGTGCCCGAGGACCCGGGTTCGTTTCCTGGTGCCTGCCCATGTTAAAAAAAAAAGACAGCAAGGAGAGGGCGAGAGCCTGTTTGAGGCTGTGTGTTTGGGGGAACAGAGGCTGTTTTCTTGGAAATAGAGCAAAAACCAGGAGAATGGTCAAGAGTAGAGTTGTCAGGCTTTGAGCAGAGGCAAGCTCCAGCTAGCTGGGGGTGAGGAGGGAAGAAATGGAGGAGAATGACAGGAAGCCAATGATACTGTGATGGGGGGGACCAGGTAAAGAGCAAGAGCCACCAGGACAAGTCCCAGACCTGCCACCAAACTGTGGACATTCAGAAGGTTGAATCTTGGTCTCGGCTTTCTCGTCTGTGAAATGGGGATGTATATTGGCTCCCATCCCACTGTGCTGTTGTGAGGATCAGGGATGTACTGCTGTGCTGTTAAGCTTGAGCACGCTACTGTTTTAATAGAATGTAGCTTTATGTGTGCAAGAAACTCTCCTGCTTTGTTTTGTTCCTTTTTATGGCTGAATAATATTCCATTTTGCGGATATTTTATTTATCCATTCATCAGTTAATGGACATTTGGGTTGTTTGCACTTTGGGGCTATTATAAATGCTGCTGCTATGAATATTGAGTACAAATATTTTTGTGGATATATGTTTTCAATTCTCTTGGATATATACCTGGGGGTAGAATTGCTGGGTCATACGGTCACTGTAGGTTTAATTTTTGAGAAGTGTCAGGCTGTTTTCAAAGCAGCTATACCGTTTTTTAGTAGTCTGAACTCAGTTTTATGTGGTTACCTTTGTATGTAGTAGATTGTTTTTCTCTTGATCCTTTCAGGGTTTTCTGCTTCTCTTCAACATTTGGCAGACTGATTAGTATGTGCCTTGGGGAAGGCCCATTTGGATTTATTCTATTTGGGGTTTGTTGAGCTTCTTTGACTTGCATATTTATGTCCTTTATAAGGGTTGGGAAGTTTTCCCCCATTATACCCTCAACTACTCTTCCTATCCTTTTACACTTCTCCTTCTGGGACACCAGTGATTCTCATATTTGTGCCCTTTGTTTTTTCCGTCATTTCCCTGAGATCCAATTCAAATTTTTCCATCTTTTTTGCCATTTGCTGTTTTGAGTGTTTGAAATCAGTTGTCCTGCCCTCTAGTCACTTATTCTTTCTTCTGTCTCTTCATATCTACTGTTGGGTATCTCTGGCATGTTTTTTACTTGATCTATAGCATCTTTAATCTCTGTGATATCTGCTATTTTTCTATTCTTCCAAATTCCTCTTTATGTTCTTCTAGTGTCTTCTTGATCTCCTTTATGTCATTAGCTACCTCATTTATTTTATTTAGTAGAGTTATATGAACATCTTTGGTTAGTTGTTCCAATGTCTGTGTCTCCTCTGGTGTTTTAATTTGGACATTAGGCTGGACTATATCTGTCTGCGTCTTCATATGCACAGTGATCTTCTGCTGTCTTCATGGCCTGTAAATATCTTTATTGGTTTACTTTGGAAGTGGATTTCCTTCAGTAGTCTAAACCTTGTGTTTGCAGGATGGATGTAGAGCAGGATGCAGGGTGCAGGGCAGGGCACAACAGCACGGTGATGCATTGCAGCACAGGTATAGGTACAAGCTGGGGGTGCTACAGCGGTGCCTGTGAGCACAGGTGTCCAGCAGCCAGGAGGATGTGGCTGTGTGGGTGCACAGGTCTGGGGGGCAGGACCCTGGTGTATGCTGGCCTAAGGTGCGGGGCCCTTTGTGCGCATGCTAGGGAAGTTAGTCCGCATTGCAACTATGTGGGCTGGGGGTGGATGTGGCCCATCAGCACAGGTCAGCACTTGCCCAGAGCTGGGGGGCATGACTGGGGACCATGTACTTGTGCAGATCTGGGAGGGCCGTAAACTGATGTACACGTGTGCAGAGGTCAGGGGGGACAAGGTGGAGCTGCGTGAGTATATGGGCTGGGGGCAGGTGCAGCCTGGGTATACAGATAAGCACCCTCAGCCTTCATGCACTGGCGATGGCCTGTAGGGAGCAGGGACGGGTAGGTAGGGCTCGGTAGGGGCAGGGTGAGACTGCGCTTGTGCAGGAGAGGTGGGTTGGGCTGGGACAGGCGTGCTTGGGTGGGGGTATGGGGCCAGTTCACGCACAGGGGGTTAGTGGGGCGAGGGTACTTGGAGCACAGAGAGTGGGGGCAGTTGATGGGGTTCAGATGCATGGGGTGCGGGGTGGGTCACGGGTTGCAGGGTTGCACAGGTGCGGGTAGTGTATTCAAGGAGCAAGGCTTGGCTTACTTCCTAGTCCTTGTCTCTCCGTCCATGCACTCCTGAAGCCTCCGAGTTAGGCTGTTTGCACCATCAGATGGTCTCTGGTTCTCTGCTTCTCAGTTTCTCAGCTTTTGCAATCATAACCGCCCTCTGTGGTGCAGAAGACTCTCCCAGGTCACTGACCTCCCCCAATTGCCATCTGGTCATCCTCCCATCCCTTCTTCCTGTTCCTTGGAGCAGGGGTGAACTCGACCTATCCTATTCTGTCATCTTCCCAGAACCATTTTTTATCCTACCAGCAACGCATGAGGATTTCAATTTCTCCATATTGTAGCCAACACCTGTCATTGTCAGTTTCTTATTATAGCAATTCCATGGATGTGGTCAATGGAGTTTTGATGGATGCATGGATGGATGGATGGATGGATAGATGGGTGGAAAAGTAGAGTGGAAGCCCACCCCTGAGCTCTGATTTTGGTGGAAGAGCCTGCTCACCCCCATGGGCCTGCACAGAGGGAGGAGGCAGCAACCTGCAGCCAGCCTATGCCCCTGATTCCAGACAGGTAATCTGCTTCAGACTAGGGTGGTCCCAAAGTATGCAGGCAGCCTGGGCTCCCCTAAGTCTGTGGGTTACTTCTGAGATGGAAGTAGCTGCCCCCAGCCTGCAGGATGACTGAAGCTTAAGCACAGGGCATGGCATGTACTGAGTGTTTGGTGATTAAAGTTTCCTCCTTTGGGGCTCTTTTCTCAAAAAGTCCTCCCAGCATTGGTATAAATGTCACTTCACTAATCAACTCCTGGAAAAGAGCTTAAACAAGGGGCAGTGGAGAGGGAGGAAGAAAGGGGACGAGAGTGGCAAGGAGGTTCACATGTGGGTAAAAGCTGGAGCAGGGGCAGCAGATGGAGGGACTAGAGAGGAGTCACAGAACAATCTGGAGAATCATCCATCCTTCTGCTCCTTCTCCCACCTCTGCACAAGACTCAGAGGGGAATGTCCTTCTATTTGCATCCCAACCGCCAGTCTTGGAAACCCAGGCCTCCTTTATAGCTTCTTGGAGGGGAGGGGAAAGTTGGGGATATCTGAGCTGTCCTGGTTCAAACCCAACTGCAAGTCTGTGCCAGTTTGAAGCTATTATGTACCAAAGAAAAGTCACATCCTTTAATCCTCATTCAATATGGCTGGATGAAATATTTTTTATTGTTTCCATGGAGATGCTACCCACCCAATTATGGGTGGTAACTTTTGATTAAATGGTTTCCATAGAGATGTGTCCTCACCCATTCAAGGTGGGGTTGCTTACTGGAGCCCTTTAAGAGGGAACTATTTTGGAAAAAGCTTTAGAGACACCAGAACCAACAGGGCCAATGCAGCCAGAGACCTATGGAGATGAAGAAGGAAAATGCCCCTGCAACTGGGATCCCAAACTCTACCCAGGCTGCAAGACTGCATGCCATGTGATCCAGTTTCCCAGCTTCCTTATTGTCCAGATTATTCCACAAGAGATTGCTGTACCCGGGATGAGAGGCTTATCATGCTGTGATTGCCTCTATTGAGGAAGTTCCCTATTTTATGCCAAAAACAAAAGCAATTTACCCGGGAGTGAGGAAGGATTAGAGCTCCATTAGAGTAAAGTGGGACCCTGGAAAGTACCGCAGCGTGGGCAAAATTTCTATTGCAAAGAAAACCACCTTTCACAGCCTTATAATGACCTTAGCAAACGGGCAATTTTATGGTTGCTTGGTGAAACTTCCCCCAACCCCCCCCCCCCGCCCCGCCCCACGGAATATGGAGACTCTCAGGTTTTCTTCCCACAGAGTTAGAGAGGTCGTCTAATTTGCATGAAGGTAGAGGGCATTTGCCTCCTGATCAGTTGAAACCGTGAGAGCCTTAGCTCCCACACAATTTCCCACCCACTAGGTCTTGCTGTCTGTCTGAACACTGTAACTCAGAGTAATTAATTTGAGTGTCAGGAGAATGAGGGAGGAGTCCCAGAGGAGGTAATGCCTGAATAGAGTTGTATTGTTGTTGTTGTTTTTTTAATTAACATCAACTTTTTTTTGGTGTACAGTTTTGAGTTTTAACACTTGTGTAGATTCATATTAACCACTTCAGTCAGAACACAGAAGAGTGTGCCAACCCAAAAATCGCCTTCATGCTACCTGTTTGTTGTCATACATCCCCCTCCATCCCTAACCCCTTGTAACCATGAATCTGTTCTCTGGTGCTATAGTTTTGCCTTTTCTAGACTTCCTTATAAATGGAAGCAGACAGTAGGAGACATTTATGCACTGGCTTCTTTCCCCTAGCATAATACTTTTGAAAGTCATCCATGTTGTTATGTATTGACAGTTCATGCCTTTTTATGGCTGAATAGTATTTTACAATATGGATATATCACAGTTTGGTTATTCACCCACTGAAGGACATTTGGATGGTTTCCAGTTTTTGACAATTATGAGTAGGGCTGCTATAAACATTTGTGTACATGTTCTTATGGGAACATCAGTTTCATTTCTCGAGGATAACTACGTAAGGAGTGAGATTGCTGGGTCATGTGGTAAATGGATGAAACTTCCAAACTGTTTTCCAGAACGGTTGCACCATGTGGTCTTTCTAGCAGCTGGGTAGGAGAGTCCTATTTGCTCTGTTTCCTGGTCAGCACTTGGTATTGTCAGGGTTCTGCTTGCTTGTTAACCATTCTAATAGGGGTAAAATGGTATTACATCATGGTTTTAATTTGTATTTCCCTAATGACTAACTATATCAGTTATCTTTTTTGTGCTTGTTTTCCATCTGTCTATGGGACTTGCAAGTAGAAATGAGTGAATCACTGTAGAATGAATAAATGCACGTAGGTGTACATGCATGAATGAATGAAGGGCCAAGCCCCAGGCAAGGACATCCATAGCATAGCAACAGACAGCTCTAGCTAGTCATATTACGGAAGTCCCAAAAAGCTAAAGGGGAGTGTTGAAAAGGTTCACAGCTGTATACAACACACCTAAGCAGAGAAGACACATGGACACAGGATTTGGGGCAGGTTGTTTCCCCAAGTGTTTATTAAGTACCCAAGATCCACGAGTGGCTGAAAGTGTCTCTACTGGAAAGATTCCTACAGAATCTGAGAGAGGCCCAGAACTGGGTCCTCCCATTCCAATCCCCTGCTTAGAAGGAGACACATTGCTAAGCAACAAGGGCAGGAGGGAGGGAGATGGAAGGAGCTGGAGGGCGAGGGAAGTTTCAGTCCCCTTTTCAAGAGACAAAGGGCTCTTCATGATTTAATTAAAATGCACATCAAAGACCTCAAAAGATAGGGCTAGTTGGGATGAAATAAAAATCGTTGAAGTGAGCATACTACATTTTAATTTCATTCCAGAGGTATCTGTGAGGTTCTGATATTAAGGAGACTTAATCCATCACTAAATTCCCATCAGTCCTGCCATATAGGGGGCACTTCTGAAGAGTCTAAGTTCTGTTTCAAGAGAGGTGTTGGACAGCTCTCAGCAATGAACTCACCAGTCCTTTGTTTCTTGGTGAGAGAACTATAGGGATGAAAGAATGTCTGGTACATGGCAGGCACAGAACTAATGTCTGCTGAATGAATGAATGAATGAAGAGACTCCTTCCCCCCACCTCTAGGCTTTGGAGTTCTAATTTGCCTAATCTGGGAATGAGCCTTGAGCCCTTGCACTGGCTGTTCCCTTTGCATGGAAAGCTTTCCTCCAGATAACCTATGACTCACTTCTCCTCCAACCCTTTGCTCATATGTCACCTTCTCTATACCAGTTAAAACTGTAACTTCTCTCTCCCCTACCTCCTGATCTCTGTTACCCTGCTCTATGCACACTACCACCACACCACCCCAGGAACTTAACTTCAGGTCCTATATAATTTAGTTCTTTATTTATCATCTATCTTCATTGTCTGACCCCACTAGAATGAAGGCCCCATGGGAGCAGGAATTTGGGGGGTTTATTCATTGATGTATTTCAAGTCCCAAGCAAAACCATTGATTAATACGGCAGAGAATAAATTATTCATTAATTGCAGTCCCTTCTGTCTTCTCAGGAGAGTGGAACCCAAGAAGGATCCTGGGTTGGCTGAGCCTAGAGATCTAAAGGTGCCTTATACGCAGCCTCATTTGCCCCTGCTGACTCCAGGTGCCCGGGAATAAACCATGAGTCATGGTATGAAATGCTCTTCCAGTATCAACTCAAAATTGCCGTGGTCCTAACCCCACATCTCCTCTCTGGTTCAGTACCCAGGAGCAAAATCCAAACTCCACACAGACTGCACTCATTCCTGAAATGGAGAAAAACAATGAGCACCAATCTGCCCCCATCTTCAGAATGTCAGAAGGATGTATACAAAAGTGGCTTTCTTGTCCTTTGCAGATGGTAGAGTGGCTGACGGGCTCACACAGCCAGAGAGAAGGTCCTGGGAAATGGTCCAGGAAAGCACTGGACAGTAGTCATCTGTCTGGAAAATATTCGTCCACAGTCTGGTGTCTGAAGAACCTGGGCTCTGGAAGCTCTTTCTCTTTCACTGACAAAAATAAACAATTTTTGGTCTCAAAATATACAGGACTTTCCCTGATTACTGCTGCCACCAACACTGACTTCCTTATGGTTTGAAGCCCTTTTTCCTTCAGAAGCCAAAATCTGACCTGGGCAATATAAATGAAAAAAATTGAAAATGCAAAGCTGGGTTCTTTTTTCCATGGGTTGGTTTCTTGGAAATCTCCAGTTCTTCCAGCACCAACTGAAAAATCTTGGCCTGATGTGATATCCTTCTAAGTGTGGAGCCCGAAGAGTTCACGGGTGGAAAGAACCAGCCTCCTTCCCCATGTGCCCCACCCCACCCTCACATAACTTCTAGCTGAGGATGACTTCAGACTTTTCCGGCCCAGATCTGAACTCCCCTACCCCTGAGCTGTTTCTCCTGGAGCATAGTCTAGAGACCCTCCGCAGCTTTTAATACACCATAGTTCTCCAGGCCTCTTTGAAAGACTAAAGCTCAATATTAAATGCAGGCCTTCCATCAGAACAATTCAGGGAGGAAAGGACCATCCTTCCACTATATGACAGTGAGACAACTGGATAGCCACATGAAGTATAAGCTTTGACCCCTGCCTCACATCAAACATGAAAATTCAAGGTGTTTCAAAGACACGATGTGAAAGTAAAATGATAAAGCTTCTGGAAGAAAACATAGGAGAATATCCTCATGACCAATATTTTTAACATGGGCAGGAAAACATTTCTTAAACAGAATACAAAAAGCACTAACTATAAGAGAAAATATTGATAAACTGGATCTCATTAAAATTAAGAACTCCTGTTCATCAAGTGACATTAAGAAAGTCAGAAAGCAAGCACAAACTGAAAGACGATATTTGCCACAGATAAATATAACAGAGGATTGTATCCAAAATATGCAAAGAACTCCTATAAATCAATAAGCAAGACAGACAACTTAGTTGTTAAAAGACTTGAAGGTACTTCACAAAAAAGAATATCCAGTTAGCCAATAAGAATTTGAAAAGGTGCTCAGTTATCCTCAATATCAGGAAAATGTCAATTAAAATTCACTGAGATACCACTATGCTCCTACCCAAGCAGCTATAACTTAAAAACTGACAACACTAAATGTTACTTGAGGATGTGAAGAGACTTTACTGTTGGGAATGTGTATTGGTATAACCACTTCAGAAAACTGACAGCATCTACTAAAGCTATATTTGTGCCTTTCTTATGATACAACAATTCTACTTCTAGGGTTTACCCAACAAAAATGAGTGCATAGTTCACCCAAACCCATAGCACCACTTATTATTTTATCCAAAAATGGAAATAACCCAATGCCCATAGTGGGAGAATGGATAACTAAATACAATTTTCTGATTTGAAGGCAGTTTATATATTAATATTAATTATTATAGTAATACTTTTATTATTTTTAAAAATGCTTTTATTATTTAATATTAATAGTAATATCATAGGGTAGGGGTCAGCCAACTGCAGTCCATAAGGCAAATCTGGCCTTTCACTTTTTGTTAATTTCTTTTTTTCTTAAGCTTTTTATTTAGAAATAATTTTAAACTTACAGGACAATTGCAAAAACAATACGAAGCCCATACAGAAAACTGCAACACACCTCGCTCCCCATAAGCTATTCAGATTCAACTATTTAAATATTTTCCTGATCTCTGTTACCCTGGTATTTGCTGTGTATATCATTTTTTTGGGGGGGGGTGCATGGTCTGGAAGTTGAACCTGGGTCTCCCACATGGAAGGCGAGCATTCTACTACTAAACCACCCATGCACCCTGTGTGTATATCAGTGTATCACTGACATCACTCTACAAATTTTCTAAACATTTGAGACCATCATCTACTTTTGTAAATAATATTTTATTGGAACAGAGCCGCATGCATTTGTTTATGTATTGTCTATGGCTGCATTATAATGGCATAGTTGGATAGTTGCAACAGAGACTGTGTGGCCTCCATTGTCAAAAACGCTCACTATCTGTGCCTTTGCAGAAAAACTTGCTGGCCCTCATCATACAGCAATGATAAAGAATGAACTAGCTACAACCAAGAACATGGATGAATCGCACAGACATAATGTTGAATAAAAGAAGCTAAATACAAAAGTGTACACCCTCTGTGATTCCATTTATATGAAGTTCACAAACAGGCAAAATTAATTTATGGTGATGAATTTCAGAATAGTGGTTACCTCTGAAGAGTATGAGGAAGAGGTCTCGAGGGAAACTTCTAGACGCTACAGATGTTCTATATCTCGATGGGGGACGGGTAGTTCCACAGATGTGTACATTAAAAATCCATACAATTAGATTTCGTGCATTTTACTGCATATAACTTATACCCCAATTTGTTTAAGGGGAAAAAGTGCTGCCCTCCAAGTAGAGTCTGCCATGGGTAAAGCAGAGAGATTTCCTCCTTCATCCCAGATGTTAGATCTGGTATTATGTTATTTTCATCCAGGATCTGGTATCATGTCATTTTAAAGTTGTGCCTCCACTCTGGGTGGACATGACTTGGTGTGTCAACGTGGAATTTCTAGCAGCTCTTAGAGCACAGTGTAGGAGTTCAGAGATTATCTTTGGGCTAAAGTGACCAAGATTGAAACAAGAAGGCTGACGTGCAGGAGTAAAAGTTTGGGAAATGTACTAAACGCTGTTGCAGGACTTTCTGATCATGTTCAAAGCATAAAGAGCTGAGCGGCAGAACCAGGCAGTGTTCCAGCTCCATGCTAGGTTATGTGGGAGCAAATCCTGGCTTTTCCACCCAGACATTGTGAGCCCCTCAGGTGTATCATTCCCTCAAGTACAACGAAGCAGTCTATCTCAGAGGGTTGTAGTGAGAATGCAATAAATTCAGGTACATAAGTGCTTAAGCGATGCCAGAATGAACACACAACAGATGTTAGCTATTGTGGCTCTTACACAGATATTTGAATTCTCATAGCTCCTTGTACGGCAGGAGGGAATTACTGGCCTATTTTACTTAGCTACACCAAAGCTCAAACAGACTTTTCAAGGGCTAGACACTGTCTCCAATACCAAGCCTAGTGTTTTGTCCACTACAGCAGCATCGCCTAAAATAATGTTCCAGCAAACACTAATGTCTCACCAAAATGTTAGTAAGTGTTCCTCCAAAACAGGGTTTTGTGAGCAAATATGTTTGGGAAATGCTGGGTTAATTGAGGGTAAAGAGTTCATTACTGCAGGATTTATCAGAACTTTTAACCTGCTAATGCACCTGTCATGACCAGAAAGGGGCAGCATTTCCCAAACTAATCTGGCCATGAAACAACTTTGTTTTCCATGACATACCTGTGTATTAACAGCTAGTGGTACATTAGTGTTCCGTGGAAAATAGCCCTGGGGGTGCTTGCTACATCATAGGACAGCGTGATTAGAAGAAAGCAGAACTATTCACCATCTATATTATTTCAGTCTCCATCAAGGAAAATGCCTTCAAATCAGAAAACTGTAGAACACACTTGGGCCTGCTGGCTAAGAGAGAGAGAAATGGTGGAAAGAGCATGACCTGAGGTAAGACAGAAATCTGAATTCAGATTCTGACTCCAGACTAAGGGCAGGTCATTCGCGTTCTCCTCATCCATCAGTGGAAAGAGTAGCCTCTCCTTCGTGCAGTTGTTGTCATAAATGTTACTGCCTATCAATTGCTTGCCAAAGGGCCTGTCAATGATAATTTCTCAGGATTAGTTGCCATTCTGTCAGGATGTTTTTGGTTGCAAATAGCAGGTAGCAAAACTCAAACTGGGTGCTCGCTTTGGCAGCACATATACTAAAATTGGAACAATACAGAGAAGATTAGCATGGCCCCTGCACAAGGATGACATGCAAATTTGTGAAGTGTTCCATATTTTTGGAAAAAAAACAAAACCTCAAACAGGCTGTAGCAAAAAAAAAGGTGGGGGTGGGGTGCGATTAATTGAAGTAAATAGAAGTCCAGACCAGGTTTTACCAATTTGTGATGTCAGAAGAGCAAATGTCTAGGGCTGCCCTCCTTCAAGGTTGATTTCTTCCCGAACAACCTCTGGAGAGAGCAAATTGTGTCATGGTTCCCTGGAAAAGTCTGGAGCTCCCCTCTGATTGTATGGACTTAGATACATGCCTAGCCTTGAACGGGTCCACAGGCTCATCCCTTAGTGCTGGGAGAGGCAAGAGGCATCATGTTCCTAGAACCAGATGGATCCCAAACAGAAATCAGAAAGGGGAACCAATACTGGGTAAATGCTGGGGAGGCAAACAACAAATGGCACTACATCCATCCCTTAGATGAGGCAGTAGGTACTGAAAACACGAATCAGCCTAGCCTTCCAGTCTGGAAGACTCAAGCAGCAGAAAACTAAAAGAATGTCCACTAAGTAAAATGGACTCACTGTTAGTGATTTTTGAAGAACCACAGAAATATGGGAGAGGTGCCAATAGTCTGTATGTGGGGAAATGCTGTCGCGATTTTCAATAAGGGGAATTCTCACCACCAGGGAGCTTACTGGCCCATGCTGGAAAAATTCTAGACTCATCATTGGACAGATGATCTGTGAGTCCTTGATATCTAGGGACCAAATCAAATTCAACAAGAATAAATCCTTCAAGGGCCCCCTCTTTCCTTTTACAAAAGGGCTAATTGCATCAGGGCACCAAGGTGGACCAGTGATTCTCAGGCTTTGTGAGTGGACACCCCTGGAAGGTATCAGAATTTTCAGAAGCAGTTTACAAAAACATAATCAAAACGTCTACAGTTGTATTAATATAAACTACTGTCAATGAAGTCCTTAAGTCTAGTTAGCTGGTAGGGAGATACACTGGAATAAAAACCATTATACAGGGCATGGGCAAA
Organism: Myrmecophaga tridactyla; assembly: GCA_004026745.1. NCBI lineage: Eukaryota > Metazoa > Chordata > Mammalia > Pilosa > Myrmecophagidae > Myrmecophaga > Myrmecophaga tridactyla. Next base: position 43,925 of record PVIY010001762.1, on the reverse strand, counting down.
AAAGAGTAAAAAAATGTTTGAGAAGGTAAGCTGGAGGACGGAGGACCAGCTAAAAATAACAACTGTTGCTGATGGGTACACAATGGTTCCATGTAAAAATACATAGAATTTATTAAAGCACAGCTTTAAAATTTTGTATTACCATGCATAAATTGTATGTTTTCTACTCAATGAATATGTAACCGCTATGGGCTTTTTTTTTTTTGTAGAAAAAGCTCCCACATGTCCTTTCCTTGTCAATCTCTGCCTCAGAAATCACTATTCTGATTAGTTTTGCCTGTTCTTGGACTTTATATGAATAGAATCATATAGAATGCTATTTCTGGCTCATTGTTATATCTGTGAGATTTGCCATTTGCTGAATGTAGAAGTTATTCATTCTTGCTGTGTAAACTTATTTGATAAGCATTTGGATTTTGTAGGTATTTTGTCAATACTTTTTATCATAATATCAACAAAATATTTACTACTAACATCCTACTTTGAGGTATAATACTGAATACTTCTTTTTTTTGAGGAGAATTTGAGGAGAAAGCAAGAATGTCTACTATCACCACTTTTCTTTGACACTTAACTGGAAGTCCTAGGCAATGCAATAAAGCAAGAAAAAGTAATAAAAAAAAAAACTACTGGAAAGGAATTTGTAAAGCTGTCATTTTTCACAAATGGCATGATTATGTATGTAGAAAAAGCAAAGAATATTTCTGTAATTAGCAAGTGAATTTAGCAAGGTCACTAGATACAAGGTCAAATGAAACATTAATTTTATTTCTACATATTAGCAACAATGGAAAATAAGATTCAAAAATAAAACCATATGCCAATAATGTGTATTGTCGAGTGAGGGGAGAGAAGTTGATAAAACAAATGTTTAAAATGTCAACATTTAGGGAATCTGGATGAAGGGTACACAGAAATCTTTGTATTAATTTTGCAGCCTTTAAGTCTGAAATTATTTCAAAACAAAGCATTTTAAAATGCCATTTATAACAATGTTAAAAAATATCATATACCCAGGAATAAATCTATTGAAGATATACAAGAGCCAAACTAAAAACCATAAAACATTAAAGAGAGGTTCCGGTAAGATGGCGGAATATAATAGGCTGAGTCCACCCCTGCTCCAAGGAACAGCTAGAATAGTGTCGGGAAGGCGATGGGGATAGTGACCTGGGAGGGTCTTCTATACCACATAGGAAGGCCCTGGTTGCAAAAGTTTAAGAATTGAGATGCAGAGAATCAGAGACCATTCAGCTAGCGCAAACAGCCTAATGTGCCCCTTTCCAAACAGAGGCTCAGAGCCCTCAGGAGTTCAGGGACAGGGAGACAGGACAAGGAAGTAAGCCAAGCCACGTTCCTTGAATGCGCTATCCTCAGTGCGCCACTCCGCCCGGTGACTGGCACCCAGACCCAGTCACTCACCCCCCCACCATGCTCCAAATGCCCTGGCCCAGATGCCCTCCCTGCATATCCCCACCCCACACCCGGTGATCCTTGCAAGTACACAGGCCTGCCCCAGCCCTACCAACCTCTCCTGCACAAGCACACAGTCTAGCCCCGCCCCTCCTGAGACCCGCCTACCAGAGACTAGCCCTTCCACCTCCACCTTCACCTCCACCTCCCCTTCCCTGGCCCCTGCAGGTGGTCACTTGCAGGCGCTCACGTTAATGCCCAGGCCACACCAACCCCCAACCCATACAGTCATGCAACCCCACCCCGCCCCTCCAGAGCTCTGCACACGTGTACATCAGCATCTGGCCCCCCCAGATCCATGTATGTGTGCACCCCTGCCATGCACCCTCAACTCTGGGCAAGGGCTAATTGCACACTGGAGCCACACCTGCCCCCAGCCCACAGGTGCAACCCCACCCTGCTGCCCCTGAAATCTGCACATGCGCATACCAGGGCCCTATCCCCTAGATCTGCACACACCATGGCCCTGCCCCCAGGGCCCGCGCACAGGCACAGCCACCTCCTTGCTGGTCACCCAGGCATCCTTGCACCAACCTCTTGACCCTTGCACCCCAACCGCCTGCCGCACCCACTACACACCCTTGCCCCGTGGCCCAACACAAGCGCCCTGCTCCCACACCTGGCAAGTGTGCATGTGAGCATCTGTGCTACATACCTCCTCCCTGCACATGCATGCAACCCTGCCCCCAACCCCCCAGCACCTGTGCAGCCACGCCAGAATCAAGCACACCTGACATCACCCACCCCTGACCCAGGTCTCGTAATCCTCACCATGACCTGTGCCCTGACCCTACAAACTCAGACGTCTGCATCCTGGCCCCCCGGATACCTCCCCCTGCACAAGGACGCACCTCGCCCTACCCTCCCTGTGCCATGTGCCCCACGTGGTGATACCCATGACCCCATGCTCCAGGCATCCAACCGCATCCTGCCCGTGCACGAGCCCCCATGTGTCCACACGGCACCTCCATCTGCCTCCCGCTGTGCCTTACCTCTGCGTCCCCCATGCTTCGCTCTGCTTCTGCACTCCATGGCCTGCCTGAGCTGCACCTCGCCCCTGTGGACCCTGCAGCACACCTCCACAACAATGCCTGCTGCACCCCACGCTCACAGACACCAGCCTAGCGTCCCCAACACGTGCCTATACCTACACAGCAACCGGTCCACACTGTTGTGCCCAGCCCTGCACCCTGCTCCACAGCTGTCCCTCAAACACAAAGCTTTAGACTACTGAAGGACGTCAACTTCCAAAATAACCCTATCGAGATATTTTCATGCCTTAAAGGCAATAGCAAATCACTGTGCATATGAAGATGCAGACAGATATAGCCCAGCCTAGTGACCAAATTAAAACACCAGAGGAGACACAGACTTTGAAATAACTAATCACAGACGCTCATATAACTCTACTAAATAAAATCAGTGGGATGGGTAATGACATAAAGGAGATTAAGAAGACACTAGAACAGCATAAAGAGGAATTTGAAAGAATAAATAAAAAAATAGCAGATATCACAGAGATTAAAGATGCTGTACACCAAATAAAAAAATGTACTAGAGACAGACAACAGCAGAGGAGCAGAAAAATGAATAAACAAACTAGAGGACAGGACAACTGATTTCAAACACACAAAAGAACAAATGACAAAAAAGATGGAAAGGGTGTATGGGTGGTAGAATGCTCACCTTGCATGCGGGAGACCCAGGTTCGATTCCTGGACCACGCAACAAAAATAAATAAATAAAATAAGATGGAAAAAGTTGAATTGAATCTCAGGAAAATGATGAACAAAGCAAAGCACACAAATATGAGAATCATTAGTGTCCCAGAAGGAGAAGAGAAGAGCAAAGGACTAGAAAGATTAGTTGAGGATATAATGGGGGAAAACTTCCCAAACCTTATAAAGGACATAAATATGCAAATCAAAGAAGCCCAATGAATTCATTTAAATAGAGTAAATCCAAATAGGCCTACCCAAAGACACATACTAATGAGTCTGTCAAATGTTGAAGAGAAGTAAAAAATCCTAAAACCAGCAAGAGAAAAACAATCTACTACATAGAAAGGAAACCACATAGAATTGACTTTAGACTGCTCGATGGGCACTGTGGAGGTGAGAAGGCAGTGGTATGATATATTCAGGATCCTGAAAGAGAAAGACTTCCTGCCAAGAATTCTCTACCCAGACAAATTGTACTTCAAAACTGAGGGAGATATTAAAATTTTCACAGATAAACAAATGCTGAGAGAATTTGTCAACAAGAAACCAGCCCCACAAGAAATACTCAAGAAAGTTTGGCTGGCTGAAAAAAAAAAAAACAAAAAAAGACAAGAGAGGGAGGTCTGGAGGAGAGCACAGAATTGAAGAGTGCCAGTAAGGGTAATTTAAAGGATAAAAATATAAAGAAGGAAAAGAATATATAGATCTGACAAATAAAATCCAAAGGATAAAATGGTAGATTAAAGAAATGCCTTCACAATAATAACTTTGAATGTTAACTGTCTAAACTGACCAATTAAAAGATACAGATTGTCAGAATGGATTCAGAAATATAATCCAGCTATATGCTGCTTACAAAAGACTCATCCTAGACATAGGATACAAATAGATTGAAAGTGAAAGAATAGAAAAGATGTTTCACACAAGCTGTAACCAAAAAAAAAGCATGAGTAGTTATGCTAATATCAGGCAAAATAGACTTTAAATGTAAACACATCATAGGAGACAAAGAAAGACACTATATATTAATAAAGAAGAAATAATCATGAATATTTATGCTCCCAATCAAGGAGCTCTAAATTCATGAGACAAATATTGGCAAACTGAAGGGTACAGTAGATGTTTCAATAATAATAGTAGGAGACTTCAATGCACCACTCTCCATATAGATAGAACAACCAGACAGAAAATCAACAAGGAGATAAAGAATTTAAACAATTTGATAAATGAATTAAACCTAACAGACATATATAGGCTGCTACATCCCCAAACACCAGGATATACATTCTCCTCTAGTGCTCATGGGGCATTCTCCAGGACAGATCATATGCTACAGCACAAAATAGGTCTTTATAAATTTAAAAACATTGAAATTTTCAAAGCACTTTCTCTGATCACAATGGAATGAAGCTGGAAATCAATAACTACCAAAGAATGAGAATTTTCACAAATATATGGAGATTAAATAACACACTCTTAAACAATGAGTGGGTCAAAGAAGAAATTGCCAGATAAATCAGTAACTATCTGGAGATGAATGAAAATGAAAATACAACACATCAGAACTTATGGGATGAGGCAAAGGCTGTGGTGTGTGGGAAATTTATTGCCCTAAATGTCTATATTAAAAAAGAAGTGAGAGCAAAAATCGAGGACTTAACTGCTCATCTGGAGGAACTTGAAAAAGAACAGCAAACTAAACCCAAAGCCAAGAGAAGAAGATAAATAACCAAGACTAAAGCCAAGTTAAATGAATGGGAGAACAAAAGAACAATAGAAAGAATCAATAAAGCCAAAAGTTGGTTCTTTGAGAAAATCAATAAAATCAATGGACCACTAGAGGGGCTGACAAAGAAAAAAAGAGAGATGATGCAAGTAAACAAAATCAGAAATAAGGGGGGTAGGGCATTCAGATTCTGAAGAAATTTTAAAAAATCATGAGGATACTAAGAAAAATTAGATGCCAACAAACTAGACGACTTAGATAAAATAGACAAATTCCTGGAAATGCACAAACAAGCAACACTGACTTAAGAAGAAATAGAAAGATCTCAACAAACAAATCACAAGTAAAGAGATTCAATCAGTCATCAAAAATACTCCTACAAAGAAAAGCCCAGGGCCAGATGGCTTCACAGGGGAACATCAATCCTGCTCAAACTTCTCCAAAAAATTGAGGAAAAAGGAACACTACCTAACCCATTTTATGAAGCTAACATCACTTTAATACCAATACCAGAGAAAGATACTAAAAAGAAAGGAAAACTACAGGCCAATCTCCCTAATAAATATAGATGCAAAAATTCTCATGAAAATACTAGCAGATCAAATCCAGCAACACATTAAGAGAATTACACATCATTGCCAAGTAGGGTTTATGCCAGGAATGCAAGGATGGTCTAACACAAGAAAATCAATTAATGTAATACAGCACATTAAAAAATCAAGAGAAAAATCACATGATCCTCTCGATTGATGTTGAAAAAAGCATTCAACAAAATTCAACATCCTTTTCTGTTAAAAACACTTCAAAAGGTAGGAATCAAAGGTAGCTTCCTCAATATGATAAGGGACAATATGAAAAAGCAATAGCTAGCATCATACTCAATCGTGAGAGACTGAAAGCTTTCTCCCTAAGATTGAGAATGAGATAAGAATGCCATCTGTCACCATTATTCAACATTGTACTAGAAATTCTAGCAAGAGCAATCAGGCAGGACAAAGAAATAAAAAAAATCCACACAGGAAAGGAAGAAATAAAACTTTCACTATTTTTAGATGACATGGTACTATACTTGGAAAATCCTCAGAAATCTACAACAAAGTTATTTGAGCTAATAAACAAATTCAGGAAGATGGCAGATTATAAAATTAATTTGCAAAAATCAGCAATGTTTCTATATTTAAGCAATAACCTAACTGAGAAGGCAGTTAAGGAAAAAAATCCATTCACAATAGCAACTAAAAGAATTGAGTACTTAGGAATGAACTTAACTAGAGATGTAAAGGACTTGTACACAGAAAACTACATAACATTGCTAAAAGAAATCAAAGAAGATCTAAATAAGTGGAAAGATATTCCCTGCTCATGGATAGGAAGGCTAAATAAGTTCTACCCAAATTGATCTACAGATTCAACACAGTACCAATCAAAATTCCCACAACCTACTCTGAACACTTGGAAAAGTTAGTTACCAAATTCATCTGGAAGGGAAAGAAACCCTGAATAGTTAAAAGCATCCTAAAAAAAAAGAACAAAGTGGGAGAGTCCACACTCCCTGACTTTAAAACCTATTATAAGCCACAGTGGTCAAAAGAGCATGGAACTGGCACAAAGATAGAAGTATTGACCAATGGAATCGAATCGAGAGTGCAGAAATAGATCACCAAATCTATGGTCAACTGATTTCTGACAAAGCACCCAAATCCTCTGAACTGGGACAAAATAGTCTTTTCAATAAATGGGCATGGGAGAACTGAATATCAATAGCCAAGAGAATGAAACAGGACCCCTACCTTACACCCTATACAAAAATTAACTCAAAGCAGATCAAACACCTAAATATAAGAACCAGCACCATAAAGCTCCTAGAAGAAAATGTAGGGAAACATCTACAAAATCTAGCAATAGGAGATAGTTTCCTACTGTGATGGTTTGGAAGGATGTATGTACCCTAGAAAAGCCATGTTTTAATCTAATCCCATTTTGTAAAGGCAGCTGTTTCTTCTAATCCCTATTCAGTACTGTATGTTTGAAACTGTAATTAGATCATCTCCCTGGAGATGTGACTTAGGGATTTACATCTTGATGTGATCCTGATGTGATTTAATCAGGAGTGGTTGTTAAACTGTATTAGGTGACGACATGTTTCCACCCATTTGGGTGGGTCTTGATTAGTTTACTGGAATCCTATAAAAAAGAGGAACCATTTTGTAAAAAACCAGAGATTCAGAGAGAGCAGATAGAATGCTGCAGCACCACGAAGCAGAGAGTCCATCAGCCAGTGCTTTGGAGATGAAGAAAGAAAATGCCTCCCGGGGAGCTTCATGAAACCGGAAGCCAGGAGAGAAAGCTAGCAGATGACGCCGTGCTCACCACGTACCCTTCCAGCCGAGGGAGAAACCCTGACTGTGTTCACCACGTGCCTTCTCAGATGAGAGAGAAACCCTGAACTTCATCGGCCTTCTTGAACCAAGGTATCTTTCCCTGGATGCTTTTGATTGGACATTTCTATAGACTTGTTTTAATTGGGACATTTTCTCGGCCTTAGAACTGTAAACTAGCAACTCAATAAATTCTCCTTTTCAAAAGCCATTCCATTTCTGGTATATAGCATTCTATCAGCTAGCAAACTAGAACCTTTACACCCAAAGCACAAGCAACAAAGGAAAAAATAGGTAAATGAGAACTCCTCAAAATCAAATTCTTCTGCAACTCAAAAGACTTTGTCTAAAAGATGATGAGGCAACCAACTCAATTGGAGAAAATAACTGGAAATCATGTATCAGACAAAGGTTTGATATCCTGTATAAAGAAATAATACAACTCAACAACAAAAGAACAAACAACCCAATTATAAAGGGGGCTAAAGATATGAATAGGCATTTTTCTGAAGAGCAAACACAGATGGTTCAAAAGCACATGAAGAGGGCGGCTGCCGTGGCTCAGCAGGCAGAGCTCCGACCTGCCGTGCTGGAGGTCTGGAGTTCGATCCCTGGTGCCTCCTGCCCATATGCAAATTAAAAAAAAAAAAAAAAGCACATGAAGAGATGTTCATTTTCACTGGCTATAAGGGAAATGCAGATCAAGACTACAGTGAGATACCACCTCATATCTAGAAGAATGGTTACTATTAAACAAACAAGAAACTATAAACATTGGAAAGTGTATGGAGAAATTGGGACTCTTATGCACTGCTGGTAGGAATGTATAATGGTGCAGCCACTACGGAAGACACTTTGCCGGTTCCTTAGGATAATAAATATTGAGTTGCCCTGTGACCCAGCAATAGCACTACGTGGTTTATACCCAGAAGAGCTGAAAGCAATGACACAAACAGACATTTGCACACTGATGTTCATAGCAGCATTATTCACAATTGCCAAAAGATGGAAACAAACCAAATGCCCATCAACTGACAAATGGATTAACAAAATGTGGTATATACATATGATGGAATATTATGCAGCAGTAAGGCAAAATGACATCCTTAAACACATAACAAGATGGATGAGCCTTGAGGACATAATGCTGAGCGAAATAAGCCAGACACAAAAGGATAGATACTGTATGATTCCACTTTTATGACCATGGTAAAGGTAAAATCAGAGGCTTATAATACAGAATATAGGGGACCTAGAAATACATGGAATTTAGAGATAAGAGAATGGTTAGCTAATGATGTTGAACTCAAATGTAAGGGAATAAATGGAAGTGAAGGCAGTTCACTAGTGGGTCTTTAAGTAATATTACCATATTGAAGGTGAACAGGATTGAAAAGGTATGTATAGACCCATATGTCCCACTGATCAACACTAGAAATATAAATAAATTCTTTCATGAACTACTGCAAAAGTATGAATCTTGTGTATAAGTTCGGGGAATAGGGGAAAAACTGCTAATGCATGCTATGGGCTATGTTCAACAGGAAAATATCAAAAGTACCACAGCAACACCAGCGGCAAATATTGGGGGAAGGGACAAGATTAAAGGGAGGTTTAGATTTTCTATTTCGTGAGGGTGTGTTCATTGGTTGTCTTTCTCTTGGGAACAATGAAATTATCTAAAGTTGAGAATGCTGATGGACTATTGACTTTGGACATTATACATGATACCCAATGAATGGAGGTGGCTAAAGGATGCATTGACTGAGAAGTAGGGGAGCTAACGATGCTGTATACATATGATCAAATATTGTGCTGCTACAAAAAGGAACGAAGCTGTGAGGCATGAAACATTGTGAATGAACCTGTGGGACATTTGGTGAGGCAAAATAAGCCAGAAATGAAAGAGCAAATATTGTATGGTCTCATTTAGAAAATCCTTATAAGAAAACAGGGGCCTAGATTGTAAGCTCTTATAGCAATCACATTTAGCTTGGAGTGGGAATTGTTATTTCTGGATTTTGAGATGCTGTTTTATATATGTATAACCTGGTATTTAGAGATAAGAATGAAGCCGATCAGGTCAGGATTAAGGTAATTCAGAATACAGGGGTAAGGAAGACATTGTTTGTATTTCAGAACCTCATCTACTCTTTGAGACCAAAGGAAGAAAGGTTCATTTTTTCCAGAACCTAAATTTTCTGTAGCACATAATCTAACTCAACCTGTTTGGATAGATCATTTAAACATTCCAAACACAGGGAGCCCAGAATAAGAATGAGGGCCTTTAATCCAGTATAGCTTAATGTAATGCCTGGATAAATCCCAGAATATATTAAGCAGATAATCAAAAGTATTGGCAAAATCCCTTGAGCGATACAAGAAAAAATATGAAACTATTAAACTTTACCAGCAGGGGAACCACTGATATTGTGTCAAACTTTAGGGACACCCAAATCAATAAGCCACGCCCTTGATCTTGAGGCTTACTCTTGTGAAGCTGATATATATATATATAGCGGAGAAGCTTAGCCTACCTATAGAAATGCCTAACAATTACTTCTGGAGGACTTCTTTTGTTGCTCAGATGTGGCCTTTCTCTCTCTCTAAGCCCAACTTTGCAAATGAAATCATTGCCCTCCCTGCTATATGGAACATGACATTCAGGGGTGAAAGTCTCCCTGGCGATATGGGAGATGACTCCCAGGGATGAGCCTGGCCCTAGCCCCAAAAGGGGAAAAAGAGTGTAACAAATAAGGTATCAGTGGCTGAGAGAGTTCAAATAGAGTTGAGAGGTTACTATGAAGGTCACTTGTACGTAAGCTTCAGTTAGACATTGCTACCTATCATAGCTTGCCAAACCCCCAACCAAAACCATTCCTGCCAATCCTAAAGAACACCTAGGGTGCTGTATAAGATTCTACAAAAGTTCCATGTATTTGGGTAACTTTCCAGAAACCTACAACCTCCAGATGGGCCCCTTGGACCAGATAGGTCCTGAAATGCAGAGGGGTCAGCCTCTGCAGATCATCAACTAGTTTCATCCAACCTATCCCATATCATCAACAACCCCTTCCAACATGAAAAAGCTGGAATGGGCATAGCCCAAATACCCCTAAAGAGTGGGAGAAAGATCAAAGTAGATGGTGGAGTTATACAGACAAGGTGGGGTTTAACAAACAAGTATGATTGCTGAATCATTATATTGATATTTCTTTTAGTCTCCAGTATCTTTGAGCAGCTAGACATAAACATCTAAAATTGTGGAATTATAACCCATACCAAACTCTGAAATCTGTTCTACTACTAATGGTTGCAATGTGCTTTGAAATTTATTGCTTTTTTGTATATAGGTTATTTTTCACCAAAAAGGAAAAAAAAAGTCGACTGTGATGTTAAAACAGTTATTTTATTTAACTAAATAAATAAATAAAAATAAAGCCATGATAACACCTAAAAAAGATTGAAGAGAGAAATTTTAAAAGACATAAATAATTGGAAAGATACCCCATAGTTATGCATTGTAGAACTCAATATTGTAGGATGGCATTTCTCTGCAAATTGATCTAAAAATTCAATACAATCTCAAACTTCCCACAGAATTTAAAAATATAAATATACAAAGGTCTTAGAATATACATAATTTTTTCTGTAAAAGCCAGATGATAGTTATTTTTGACTTCAGACCATGCGGCCTTTGCCTCAACTACTTAACTCTACTTTTGGAGTAAAATAGCAACCATAGAACACCCCTTCTCAGCATGAAAAAAAAAACAGGCATTCCTCCCAAGTTCCTATAGTTTGGGAGAAGGATTAAAGGAAAAGGAGGAAGTATAACAGAGAAAGTGAGATTTAGCAAATAAGTATGATGCTAAATCACTATATTAATATTCCTTCTAGCCTCCAGTGTTTTGGAGCATCTAGAGGGAAAAATTTGAGATGGTGGAATGGTGGCACATGACAAACTGTGGAATTTGTTCTTTAACTACTTGTTGAAGTGTGCTTTGAAAATTATTGCTTTTTTCTCCCTTTGCTTTGTGTATATGTTATATTATACAATTTAAAAAGTTTTTTAAAAAAGTAGCTATAGATAATATGTAAATGAGTGAGTATGGCTATATTTCAATAAAACTTTACTTACAAAAGCAGGCAGTGGACCAGATTAGAACTGTGGGTCATAGCTTGCCTATCCCCGGCCAAGACAATTATGGAGAAAAAAAAGCATAGACTAATATTACCAGAAATCAAGACTTATATAAGGTTAACTGTAGCATGTGATCAGCATGGGCATTGGCCCCAACCAGACTTGAGTTTGTGTGATACAAAGGCTCAAATTCAGTTTTATGTGTTAAGAAAGTAATAGTTAAAAAATGCAAGTTCTCTTCCCTTTAAGTGGTTAATACCAACAGAAACTTCTACCTAATGGAAAGTACTTTCCTTAGCCCTATCTCATTCAATATTTTTATTAAAGACTCAAACAAAGAAATAATTGCTGCTTATATTGACTCAAACCTGAAAGCAATGTCTAATATTATTAGGAGAGAAAGCAGGTTCATAGAAATTTTGATGAGGATGAAGCAATTCAGTAAAATCAACCAAAAACAAGTTGAATATTGGGCAAAAGTCTGCTAGGTAAATTGCTAAATCAAACTTAAATCCAGAGAAATTAAAGAAGCATTATGTACCAGGACGTTCATCATGGCATTATTTATAACAGAGAGCAAAGATAACTGAAATGTCCAACAATAACAAAATGGTTAAAAAACTACACAATAGAATATTCAAATAAAATACTATGTGGGACATGACATCCAGGGGTGAAAGTCTCCCTGGTGGGAGATGATTCCCAGGAATGAATCTGGCCCTGGCACTGTGAGATCAACAATCCCATCCTGACCTACAGGGGGAAAAGAAGTGTAACTAATAAAGTTATCAGTGGCAGAGAGAGTTCAAATAGAGTCGAGAGGCTACTCTGGAAGTTGCTCTCACGCAAGCTTCAGTTAGACATTGCTACCTATCATAACTTGCCAAACCCCAACCAGGACCATTCCAGCCAATCCTAAAGAACACCTAGGGCAACATATAAGGTTCCACAAGGGTTCCATGCACTAGTTTAACTTTCCAGAAACCTACAACCTCCAGATGGGTCCCTGGACCAGATAAATCCTGAAACCTAGAGGACCCAGTCTCTCTAGAACATCAGATGGTTCCATCTTCCTACCCCATATTATTGACAACCCCTTCCAACATGAAAAAGTTAGAATGGCCATAGCCCAAACATCCCTAAAGAGAGGAATAGAAAGATCAAAGTTGAGGGTGGAGCTATACAGAGAAGACGGGATTTAACAAATGAATATGATTGCTGAATCATTAAATTGATATCTCTTTTAGTCTCCAGTATCTTAGAACAGCTAGAAGTAAAAACCTAAAATTGTGGATTTGTAACCCATGTCAAACTCTGAAATATGTTCTACAACTAATTGTGGTGCTGTGCTTTGAAATTTATTGCTTTTTTGTATATATGTTATTTTTCACAAAAAAGAAACAAGTCGATTGTGGTGATAAAAAAATATTTATGTCTTCTAGCCTCCTAAATTCTGGAGCAGCTAGAAGGAAAAATCTAAGAGGATCATATGATAGCCCATGACAAACTCTGGGCTCTGTCCTGTAACTACTTGTTGAAGAGTGCTTTGAAAACTATTTCTTTGCTTTATATATATGTTACATGATACAATAAAAAAGTTAAAAAAATAAAATATTTACTGAATAAGGGAATTTTATATATTCATTATGAAATAAGGTTTTGACGAATATGTGATGACATAAAGAAATATATGATCTGAAAGACTGAAACTATATTTTTTAATGTTTGATTTCTTTCTACATTTTTCAAAATCCTTTCCCTTCTATAGTTAAGTAGGGAAAATGGCAATAAACATTATTTTAAATATGCTTGGGTGTTTTTGCTGGTCATAAACCTAGTATGAATCAACAGTGGGACAAACACATCTGCCAAGAAAAACCTATTACAACTTTCAGCTACGTGAACAGAAACAGAGTGTCCTACAAATAGGAGGTGTCAACCTTGGCCTCCAAATGGCTCAGACTCATGTGGAACTGTGTGTCCATTCAGGAAACCACATTTTTAAAGACATTGGGACACTGGGACATGTCCGAGAAGGGTGACCAAGATCATGAAGAAATGAATGTTACATCACATGCATACATTAATTAATTCATCAATTCAACCTATTAAGTAACTACTAGGAACCATGGAGGAAATGGAAGAATTTTATCAGAGGATGGTTGATGTATCCAAGGATCTTTATGGGGTCATGATGACTGTCTACCATATTTAGGGGTCTCTTATTTAGAAGAGGAAATTTATTTGCCCTGTGTTATTCCAAAGGCAGAACACTTGGAGATGTGAAGGTCCAAGGTGGCCCATGGGAGGCAGCTTTTATCCCAAGAAAGAAAAGAGGAGGTTTTATTTTGTTTTTAACACTCAGCACCATCCACAAAGGAATGAGCAGTTCACCACTGACTAGATTTGAGCAGAGGCTGTTTGGGCTGGGTTAAAGCCACCCCTGCTTACACTAATGGGTGAAAGATGAGTCTTTCATAGTCCTTCCATGAAACCATGGCTCCTGGTTGTCTTTTCTGCCTTCTGTTGGCTACCAACGTGAATGGTGTGCTCTTCCTTGGAATTTTGTAGTAAAGTGAGTTCCTCATGACAGCTTGACAGTTTTCTTTTCAGTTTACCAAACAGATATAGGTTTTGAATAAACAAGGCTGCATGAGTTTCTGGCCAAAACTCTCCCAAGTAGGGCTAAAATGGACTCAACTGGGCAAGGGTCACTGCACTTTGGAGGAACCACAAGCCCTACACTTCATTCTCCATGATTGTCTAGGTTCATCATTTTCATCAATCACCACCAATAATCATCATCATCATCATCATCATCATCATCATCATCATCATCATCATCATCAAAGCTTTCTTTAATAGAGTCCAGTATGTGCCAGATGGATCACAGCAGTCCTGTGAGGAAGATATTAACAACCTTTTTATGGATGAAGAAATGGGGATTAAGAACCTTGGTTCAAGGGCACACAGCAGCAGAACGATGATCAGACCTGGGATTTTTTTTATCTTAAATAGGGAGGAGAGAGTAAAAGTGGCCAGTTTTTCCCATCTAAAAATCAAGGTACTCCAGTTACATATATCACCAGAGCCTAATGGTGTTGGCCCTGTTCCACAGGTTGTTTGCTTTTGCCAATTTGCAGATGCACAGGGGCTTAGAGAATACCTAGCAGGCGAGACCTGAACCCTCTCTAGACTCTACCCTACTCCTGACTAACTTGTGTCCTTGAACAAGTCAATTAACTACCCTGCTTCTCACTTCCCTCATCTTTGAAAATGGCCATCCTTCAACATCTCTAACATTCAAGCAAATGCAAATGACAATAACAAGATACTATTTTTTACTATCAAATTGGCAGATAGTTCTTTAAAACATATTACAGGACCCATTGTATATGACAGTACCAAAAAAGCCAACACTCTCATACACAACTTGTAGATGTGTAAAATCATACAGCTCTCCTGGATAACAATTTGGCAGTATGTATCAAAAGTCTTTCGGAGCTAACTTGAAGGGGCTCTCTCTAGCCAAAGATGGGACCATCTGAGATCAAAAAGGGCAATGATCATAATGGATTAAAACATTTTAAATATTTATAAGCCCTTTAATTTATAATGATACTCAAAAAAATCTATTGGCTACCTTTGAAGACGGAAGAAATGATTCCTTATTCTGATCATTGATAAAGATGATCAAGCATTTATCTTGGTTTTCTGGTAGAAACTATTTCAGGACAACCAAATGATTGATGAGGAAAAGTTCTTTATAAAATAATTATAGATGATAAGTGTGAAAGGAATGTTACCTCAATGAAATAAAGGATCTAAGCATTAATCAAAAATCCCTGCTAAGATCATCAAGTGGTAGCTTGATAAGAAACTTGATCACCGATGGGGCAGGCTGCCGTCACCTGAATCCAGTGAATACTCTTAACAGCAATTGAAGTGAGACAATAAACATTACGTTCTTTCTGATGTGATGCTGTAGTTAATACAAAAAGAACCCCTTATGAAGTATTTCTGAAAAGAAAAAAAAATGTGGATCTCAACAAGTCTCTGGGTCTAATTTTTTAGTTTATGGGAAATACTGGAGATAAGAGAAACATGTTAAATGCTACAACAAGGACACAATCAGCCAAATCCCAAATATGAGAAATTTTATAAGGAGAATTGATCCAATTTTTTAAAAAAAAAAAAATGGCATGTACATAAAGGAGGATAAAACCCACCAGAACAGCTAAAACAAAAAAGACCGACCACACCAAGTGTTAGCAAGAATGTGGAACAATTGAAACTCCCATACATTGCTGATAGGAACATAAACTGTACACTATGGGACACTGCTAGGCAGTATCTATAAAGCTCCAGAGATGTTACCCCAGATTAAACAAGAGAGGGCTTTACTGCTCCCACAAACATCATATTTAATACAATATTCTGCTTTGAACACATCTTCATTTAAGAACATTTTTGATTTGTCGGGAGAGAGTAGAAAGGTACAGATAATCATATCAACATCATTTAAACTTTTCTAAATTAAAGTTTTTATTTTGAGATTACTGTGGATTCACATATGGTAAGAAACAATACAGAGAGCTCATGTACCCTTTACCAGTTTCCCCGAGTGGTAACATCTTGCAGAACTATAAGGTTTTTTTGTTGGCTTGTTTTAACACAGAATATCCTTACATTTATTTAGGACTTCCTTGATTTCATTTAAGGGTGTTTTATAGTTTTCCATGTACAAGTCCCTTACATCTTTGGTTAAATTATTTATTTTTTAACTTTTTTATTGTAAAATATAACATATATGCAAAGTAAAGAAATAAAAAAGCAGTCATTTTCAAAGCACACTTTGACAAGTAGTTACAGAACAGATCCCACAGTTTGTCATGGGCTGCCATACATCATCTCAGATTTTTCCTTCTAGCTGCTCCAAAACACTGGAGGCTGGAAGGAATATTAATATATGATTCAGCAGCCATACTCATTTTCTAAATCCCATTTTCTCTGTTATATCTCCTCCTTCTCCGTTAATCCTTCTCCCAATCTATAAAGATCTTTAGGCCCATTCTGACTTTTTCAGGTTGAGAAAGGGTATCCACACTAAAGAACAGGGGAATGTAATTAATTGATAATTCCAGAGAGGCTGGTCCCTCTGCGTTTCAGGATTTATCTGACCTAGGAACCCTCCGGGAATTGTATGTTCCGGGACGGTAAACCTAGTGCATGAAACCTTTATAGAGTCTCAGTTTGAGCCCTAGGTGTTCTTAAGAATCAACAGATGTGCTGTTGATTGGGGTTTAGCAAACCATGGCAATTTGCACTGTCTAGCTGAAGCTTACATAAGAGCAGCCTCCAGAACAGCCCCTTGACTCTATTTGATGTCTCTTGGCCAGTGATGCCTTATTTTATTACACTTCTTCTCCTCCTTTTGTTCAGGAAGGTGTTGTCAATCCCATGGTGCCAGGGCCAGACTCATCCCTGGGAGTCACACCCATGTTTTCACCCCTGAAGGGTTTGTAGCATGTAATGGGGTGGGCGACAATATTCCTTGCAGAATTGGGTTTAGAGAGGGAGAGGCCATACCTGAGCAACAAAGAGGCTTCCTGGAAGCAACTCTTAGGCCTTGCTATGGGTAGTCTTAGCTTCCCCCTACAGAAATAAGTTTCATAAGGGCAGCCTCAAAATCCAGGGCTTGGCCTATTTTCTCAGGAGTCCACATGGTTGAGAGGGTACCCGGGGTCTCCCAGATGGGAGAGTTTAAAAGCTATATATATCCCCACTGACTTTGGATCCTCAAGGGACTCTACCAGTACTTTTTAATTATCAGCCCACCATTGTCTGAGATGTTTCCTGGTATTATATTAAGCTATAGAAAATTACAAGGCTTCAGTTCTGTTCTGAACTCTGGGACTTTGGGCAGTTTAAATGAGCTATCCAGAGAGGATGATTTAGATTATGTGTTACAGAAAATTTTGGTTCTAGACATAATAAATGTCTCTATCTTTAATCTCATATAGTAGCCGAAGGTCTAGAGTAAAAACACTATCCTCTCTTACCCTGCATTCTAATTTACCTTGGACCCAGCCAGACAGGCTTTGCTTTAAACTCTAATTGAGGCCTGATCCCTTTTTCAGTTACTTTAGCTGTTATTATACAGAGCTATGCTAACTTTCAGGGCTGCCGCACTTCATTTCTGGGTCGAAGGTGTCGCAGAACTCCTCAGAGTTCCGGGGAAATGCCAGCTGATATGTGTAAAGCTCAGTGTCTCAGAATCCAGAAATTCACCTACAGCTGCAGACTAAACATGGTTGCTATAAGGGCTTACAATCTAGACTCCAATTTTCTTATAAGAGAATTATAGTTTTTATAGCCAGGATATTGACATCAATACACTCAAGATACAGAATAAGGACCCCTCATGTTTCCCTTTTATAGGCACACCTCCTGCTTTCCTACCGCCCATTCCCACCCCCTCCGCATGGCTGTCCTTAGACCCTGGCAACTACTAATCCAGTCTCCTTTTCTATAATTTCATCATTTCAAGATACTATATAAATGGAATCATACTGGTGTATAATCCTCCAGGATTGGCTTTTTTCACTCATCGTTATTTCCTGGAGATTTATCCAAGTTTCAGGGTATATCAATAATCCATTCCTTTTTATCCTGAGTAGTAGTCCATGGTACTGTTGTGCCAGTTTGCTTAACCACTCACCCTTTAAAGGACATCAGAATCATTTCCAATTTTGGGCTATTGTGAATAAAGATGCTATGAACATTTTTGTACAAATTTTTGTATGAACCTGTCTTCCTTTCTCTAGGATAAATGCCCAAGAGTGCAATTGTTGGGTTGTATGAAATGCATGTTTCCTTTTTTAATAAACTGGCAAACTGTTTTCCAGAGTGAGTGTATCATGTAATATTCCTACCAACAATGTACGAGTGATCCAATTTCTCTGCATCTTTGCCAGCATTTGGTGTTGTAACTAATTTTTTTTTCCTTTGGCATGGGCAGGCTTTGGAAATTGAACCCAGGTCTCTGGTGTGGCAGGCAAGAATTCTGCCACTGAGCCACCGTTGCACCACCCCCGTAACTAATGTTTAATTTAACCATTCTGATAGTTATGTAGTGATATCTCACTGTGATTTTAATTTGCATTTCCCTAATTGCTAATGAAGCTGCTGAATATCTTTTCATGTGCTTATCTGCTATCTGTGCATTCTCTTTAGTGATGTGGCTCTTCATGGCTTTTGCCCTTTTATTTTTACTGTTGAGTTTCTAGAGTTCTTATATATTTCTCGATAATTCAATGTCAGATATGTAGTTTATAAATATTTCTCCCAGACTGTAGCTTTTCTTTTCATCCTTTTAACAGGATCTATTACAGAGTAAACATTTTTCCTTTATGGATTATATTTTTGGTGTCAAGCCTAAGAACTCTTTGCCTAGCTCTATATTCCAAAGATTTTCTCTGATGTTTCTTTTCTAATAGTTTTTTAGTTTCACATTTTACATTTAAGTCTGTGATCCATTTTGAGTTAATTTTTGTACAAGGTGTAAAGTTGAGGGTGAGGTTCTTTTTTTGTTGTTGTCTGTGGATGTCCATTGCTCCAGCACCATTTGCTGAGGAGGTAATCCTTTCTCCATTGAACTGCTTTAGTTTCTTTGTCAAAAATCAAATGGACTAATTTAAACTCTTTATTTGTGTATTCATCTCTCTGGTTCCACAAATATCTGAATTGGCAAAGTTCTCTTAATTGGTTCTTTCCTAACTAACTTAAGGAGCAGTATGTCACAAGGAGCCCTAGATCCTTTTATGATACCCTTCAACCTTTGCCTATCATAAAGCAGGAAAGCCTCAGCAGAGAGCTACCACATTCCAGATGGAGAGGCAGGCTAGGGCAGTCGTAGCAGCTGGTAGAACAGTCCTGCTAAGGAACCAGAGTAGAGAAAATAGGGCTCAAACATAGAAGGAGGCCAAAGCTGCAGGGGACAGATGCTCAGACAGCACAAGGAAATTAAGAGGCAAGAAAACAGCCCCATATCTAAGCCAGCAGGGGACCTGGGGAACTTTGGGGCTGGAGAGGCCCAATGGGGGCATTCTTAAAGGACCTTTGTGCTCATATAGCACCTTTGAAGTAGGGTGTGCATTCCTTGAGATGGGCACAGCCTGCACCAGTGGTTGACAAGTGAGATGTGCCTGGCCAACCTCGTCCAGAGCATGGGCCCCACAACTGGAACATCTCCAAAGGGAGATGAGCAGAAGGTGTGTGCTGTTGGCCATGGAAAGGCCTTGATGACTAAGATGTTGGCTGAGCTGACCCTAGATACTATTGTCCTTTGGTGAGCAACAGTACCAAGGGGGCCAGCCTTATCGGTGATGACACATTCATAGAAGTTCTCAACCTGGGGCCCAGACATGGGCTCTGAGGATCTGGAAACCATCTCCTGAAATTTTATACAACAGCATGGTAGCCTGAGAGGAATTGTTTTTGTTTTCCCAAAACTGATGACTGGATCTGAGATCCAAAGGGACAAGATAGCACACATGTCAAGCTCAGTGAGCTATCAGCGTGGGTGCAAGCCATCTTCCCAATGGACTTGGTGAGGGGTGACATTTAGAAGAACCAAAGCGTCAGCCCACCACACCTGTACTGCCCTGGTTAAATGAAGCTGGTGGTTTAGGAGCTGTCTCTTGGGAGAGGGCAATGGTTGTGAAAAAGGACCGATTTCATCCTTCCCCTCCCTGGGGGTGGGAGAAGAGTGGGCTTTCAACTGGTTTGAAAAGGGAGGGAAGGTTCAATAAAAATCTGTGAATATCTGCAAGATGGGGACACTGACATGTCTTTGCCTGTTTGGATCTCTGTCAAGTCACAGAGCTGTCCACGGGCCATTGGAGTAGTGTGGCAAGGCCAAGAGAGGCCAAGAATCACTCCCTCAAATCCCGGCTTCCCACCAGGAACTAGAGGTTGCAGGCACCAGAATTGGGGCTGGGGAGAGTAAGATAAATGTGGAGACCACACGCTTGCAGGAAACAAGGAGGCAAGCTGCTCTGGGCACAGAGGGATGAGAATCAGGTGCTTCCTGCTGGTTGTCAGCCTGAAGATGCCATTAGGTCTCAAGGGCATGACAAGGCCTGGGAAAGTTGGGGGGCACCATGTGTGTACCATGGGCGCATGGTTCACTTCGACAGGAAGAAGTATTTTATCACTCATGTGGTTTGGTAATTCCCATGTGTGGTGATAATAAAAAGCAGGCCAACGTCGAGTCAGTTTTACATTTGCACTAAAATCCTCCACTGTCCTCCCTTAATATGCCACTTGATAGTGGCATTGACCTTGACATTGAATCCCTTTCAGCAAAGCCTTCAGGTGCATCCCCTGACCTGAACCTATCCAAAGACTGTGAGCAAGATCAGTGAGGGAGTTACCAAGGTAAGAAAATGGTTGGACAGGGGCTGAGAGCACAGCCCCCCTTCCCACACACACCTGCACACCCCGCAGAAGCAAAGGAGAGGCGAAGCTTGGAATCGAATGTAAGACTGGAGTTTAAAAACAGAACTTATATTACTGTGTGATAAATAAAATCTAATCGGCCCAACACGAAGGTGCCCGTGCCAAGCCCCAAGTCAGTAAAACCACAAACCAAAGCTAGTTTCTATTTCTTGTAAGTGCCTGGCTTTTATAGTTTTATAGTCTCAAAAGATGGGCAGGTTTTAGGGCAATGAGCACAGTGGTTCTAGATGATGTAATTAGAGGTGATCTGATTATTGAGCATGCACAATTTGATCACATGCTTAGTCCCAGGACATATGTAAGAAAATCATGGCCTTAATACGACAATGGGCATGATTTTTAGTGTTATAATGCAGTATAGGTGACTTGTAGGTTAAAGTCTAAGCTACTGCACATGTCAGATGGGTCCGTTTTGGTTAGATTCAGTTTTGGTTATCAAGATAACTTTGGACTTGGGGTGGGTTAGCTCTGGGCTGACCCAAGACCCATCATTAATAAATGTTAGGGGCTGTCTTTAGTGATTACAAGACTTTAAAGTTGAAAAACTGGATATTTGGGTACAGATAAAGGTTAGTCACAAGGTTTTTAGGATCACAGGGGCACAAGATAAAGGCCATACAATCATTATGAGAGATCAAAGCAACTGGATTACAATTTAGAAATATCAAGTAGTTCTCTGTCTACTACAATATACCAGAAAACAAAAAGGAATATCTATATAATGATTTAGTAATCAAAATCATCTCTGAAATCCCAATTTCTTGGTTACAATCCTAAATTGCATGAAAAGTTTTTCTTTTGTTAATGGTTAATATTAAGACTTACTAGCTTAAACAAGACTGTTTTGATAAATAGAAATGACTAAGATGTTATAGGGTTAGGCCTAGAGGCCCTTTAGGGAGCTCACCAGCCTGCAGAAAAAGGACAGAACACCATGGGTACCAGAAAGGAGAAAAATGAAACTCTCCTTGTAAAGTAGTCAGTGAGGTGAAATTCCTCAAGAAAAACAGCTATGAACGTTTTTCTGTTTGAGTGTATATGTGCATTTCTGGGGGAGAGGAGGTATGCTTTCACATACTCTCAAAGAGCTCCTTGACCCAAAGAAGATTCAGGACTCTGTCCCAGGAACTTGAGGTCTACAGACCACCCAAAGTGTTACCTCAAAACACCCCTTCAAGTGACACTTTCTTTACACCCTGTGTTCAGCAAACATCTTTCAACCAGCTGTGTGACCTTAGGCAACTGACTGAAACTCTCTGTTCCCAAATCTTCTCATCCATAAATGGGGATAATAATGTACCATCTACCTCATAGTACTGCCGTGAGCATTAAGTGAGTAAATGTATATAGTGATTAGAAAAGTTCCCGGTATTCAACAAGTGTTCTCCAAGGGATGGCCGTTATTGTTAACAGTCTTACTCCCTGGACCTCTGGGGAAGCAGGATGAAGTAGGACAACTGTAAGTCCCTGGTTTCCTATTCAGCCCTGAAAGAGTTAACAGACAACAACATGTCCTTTGTTTCTTATCTAGCCCCAAAGGAACTAATGAGGAGCTGCAAACTTCCTGGGACAAAAATTTCCCTAAAGCCTCCAAACCTCCCCAAACCATAAAATTCTGGGCCCCAAACAAATTCTTCATTAATGATAGGGAACATAAGGTCACAAAGACTGCCAACCATTTTTCCAAAGACAAAGTTTAAGTATGTGACAACAAACCACACATTTCTTTCGCTAGCTTCCTCCTCCTAAAACAGAGAAGACACTTAATATTCACAGGTTACTATGGAAACCTGCCACCAATAAAACTTTCCTACAAACCAAGCTAACCCACTCCACTCAGTGCACGTCCCCTCCTTGGTCACATCGCGTTGACCTCTTTATTGTGGTCTCTCTTCCTTCTCTTTAATAAACTCTTCTACGTTTTCCTACCAGCCCTCTTGTCTCTAAATTCTTGTAGTTTCAGGATGAATGAACCTGGATCGAGGCTCAGGTGGCACCATCTCCCGGTTACAATGGGAGAACCTAGAGAATTTCTGCACCGACGGCTAACTCCCTTGTAAGTGGCTCAGCTGAATGATGCCCATTTCTAAGAAGCATTTTCCCTACATCAAAGTTAAGACATAAGAGCCAAAAACCAAGAAAGAAAATTAGCCAGAGAGCTGAGTCACTCGTCTCACCCAGAGAGGGAAAACCCCACATTTTCACGCTCAGAACTGCACAGAGGTGCCTCAGAGGGCACCAGTTTAATACACAGGGGAAATTGGGGGGCTTGTTTCCTGTCCTTTGACTCAACATTGGCTTAAAGTCCCTCCAGTAAAGGGAAAGCCTCTGCCCCCCGCTTCCCAATGCCAACTCATGTCCTTCTGTTGACATAAACAGCACACCTCACTGCCCTTAGGTCAGTTGTTCATCATCACTGCCATTCACTTTGCACCCCAGGACCTGTGCCTTCCAAAGGGTGCACAGCTGAAAAGAATCCATCACAGAAATGTCCCCCATTTGAAAACTTTCCAACAAAGTGGGCGGGAAGCAGGTGATAGAATGTCCACATCAAACTCTGCACCCACTCATTTGGGAGATGCATTGGTTATCAATCTAGAGAAAGTGGCAGCTTCCCCATAGTGGCCAACAAGGATAAAGGGGCCACCAAGGTGCTAAACATTTTTGCTAGGCCCTTGCAAGGTAGATGCTTGCAGGTGGTTGCAAAAAGAACCTGCAGCGAGAAGGCAGGAAAATTGACTAGTTGAATCCCCCTGCAAATGTACATGAGAAAAACTTAAATATTGAACTTAGACTGGTTTGTCTGATAGTTCAGGAAGAGAAGCCTAGGGCCAGGATATTTTCTCTTGGCAGAGGCTACTATTACCATAGGTGCCAGGCCTGCCTTTTTTTCCCACCATCCCAAGATGTCTACAACACTCTAGGTGGAAATGCCAAAATGTGCACACTGGGAATTTCCACTTGGAAGCTCCTGCTCAGTTCATGAAGTCAGTGCTGTTCTTTGTGTCTACTTCGGCCAAGACTCTCCTGGTTATTTTCGTTTTCTCTCCCGACAGCATCACACGGGGTAAAACAGTATTGAGCAACCATTAGGGAAAGAAGGCATGGGGGTTTTCTGGCAGTTTGCTCAAACCAACTTGTTTATGTTACCTGTAGCTGCTGTATCTCTAAAACCCATCTTTCTGGAAGTCAAGTCATGATGCAAACCACCCTTTGACCCTGAATCCCAGAGATGTGGAATCAGGCATTGATGAGGGAGCTTCACTGTGACTTAACTGCTCTCTTTGAACGAGCCATCCCTGAGTCATGATTTTATAGGAAGACCTACAAAACCACAGTTGCAGACATCTCTGTGTTAGAAAGAAAGCCATATCTGAAAGAGAATAAACGCCACCCAGTTGTGGAGGAGAAAACAATATATTCACAATCTTTCAAAAACGGGTGCTCAACCGAAAAAAATGCTGGCTGGTGCCCCAAGCAACCAAAAGCAGTAGTACTTATTCCCTGAGCCCAGCACGCGGGTCCCTCCCCTGTTTCCCCACTGATTGGATACTCCAGCAGTTACAGCCTATCCACATAGTCTAATTCGAATTTCCTGCCGGAGGTTCCCGCTTTTGATTATGCTTTACATTTCAGTGACCCTGGCCGTTACTTAAACTTGTTTTTACCTATATGAGGATTCCGTGTTCATTCTAGGCTTGCATCAGAGGCTGTCCCCTTTCCCTGCCTGCAGGACCTGTCTGAGCCGCTGTGCAGCACTTCATTTGGCTAGTTCCATTTCTGTCATCCCACGCCATCTCGTGTGAAAGCTGAACTTTATTATTATTACATCTGAGACCTAATTTTTCAATAATCTCATGTGAGGCCAATGTTTGCCCTTCCAGACTAAACCGAATCTTCTTCTTTCTCTCCTCCTCCTCTTCTTCTTTCTTTTTTTCTTCTTTTAAAATTAGATGATGAAATTCGCTTAGCCCTCCATTTCTAGTTTTGCTTTGGGTTCTAGCAAGGTAGGAGTCAGTTTTAGTGTTTAAACTATTTTATCCACATTCTCGATAGGATGTTTCCTAGTTTGTCATAACCAGTGTCTAGTCTCCTTTTTTAAATTCTTCATCTTCACATCTTCACTGTATATAAAATTGTAAAACCCCCCGTGTCTTTTTTTTTCTTTAAGGAGGCAGAAAAACATTAATTCATTAACTTTAGGTTAAGCTTAATTTAAGGTTAAGTTCTAACTTAAAACAGAGTTGAAGGCAGGCTGCAGTGGCTCAGCCGGCAGAGTCCTTGCTTGCCATGCTGCAGGCTCCAGTTCGATTCCTCGGTGCATGCCCATGCATTAAAAATATATATATAGAATTGAGTGCCTAATGTTTGTGAGGCGTTGGTTATATCTATTGTTCAGAAAGAATTGGCTCTGGGTGGGGTTTGTGTTACTGATTTGAATCTGTTTTCTTGGAGCTGATTTGAATTGATTGGTGAGCCTGAGGAACAGTCACTTCCTACATCCCTTTGTTTGAAAGGATTGTGTTTTGCAGTACAGCCAGGCAGGGCTGGCAGGTGCAGGGGCTCAAAACAGTTTTTCCTGCTACACACATCCATTTCAGCCAAGCTTTGTTACAACAAGTAACAGCCCTGCAAAAACCTCAATAGAACAAAAGATGCCCAGATCCTGGGAATTAAAAGAGATCCACTTATTAGAACAATTGTAAATTAACAAAATAGTGTAATAGCTTCAATATTTGGACCGAGGTGTAGGTTGGTTACATTGAAGTGTGAGTGTTTCTAATTTAAGGAACAAGTAAACCTGGGGCAGGTTTACAAAGTTGTCTAAGCCCTGTTATTTGCAAAATCATTTTCATTCTTCATTTTCACTGTATTCAAAGTTGTAAAACTTGGCAATTACAAATAACACCAATATGCACATTCACTACAGGTTTTTGTGTTATAAGTTTTCACTTCTCTTGGGTTAACACCTAGGAGTGAGTTTGGCTGGGTCATTTGGTAGCTGTATGTTTAACGTTGCAAGACACTACTAAAGGTTTTTCCAAAGTGGCTGTATTATTTTTGCATTTCCACCAGCAAGAATTCCAGTTACTCTGCATCTTGTCAGCACTTGCTAGTGTCAGAATTTTTTATTCTAGCCATTCTAAAAGGTGGGTAGTGGTTTATCATTGTGGTGTTAATTCGCATTTCCTTAATAACTAACGATGTTGAGCACCTTTTCATGTGCTTGTTTCCAAACATATATCATATCTGGTGAACTATCCAAACCATTTGCTCATTTTTATTATGTTGTTTGCTTTTTTATTGTTGTGTTTTTAGACTTCTTTATGTATTCTGGATTCAAGTTCTTTATTAGTAGGTAATTTGCAAATATTTTAATCCCAGTCTGTGGATTAAAATGTCTTTCCATTCTATGAACAATATCTTTTTAGGAAGTCCAATTTATAATTTTTTTTCTTTTATAGATTCAACTTTCAGTGTCCCACTCAAGAAATATTTGCTTAACTCAAAGTCACAAAGATTTTCTCCTAGAAGTTTTGTAAGTATTACATTTGGTCTACAAGCCATTTTTATTTAATTTTTGTGGATGATGCAAAGTATAGATTGAGGTTCAGTTATTTGCATGTGGATATCCAATTGTTCCAGCACCATTTGTTGAACACCCTTGTCATTTTTGCCTAACATGATATTTCATCCCCTGTAAACTTGACCTTTTCCATTACATGACCATTTCTTAATAATGGGATATTCATTCAGCCATCTATCATCATTCATTCCCTTTGACTCACTTCATCCCAGCCATGTTGGTCCTCTTGCTGTTCTTATAACATACCTAACTGCATTTGCCTCAGGGCTTTTGCATGTGCCAGTCCCTCCGTCTGAACGCTCTTCTCCCAAATACCCAAGTGGCTCGTGCCTTCATTTCCTTCACATCTCTGCTTAGACATCACCTTATTTGAGACCCTCCTTGAGGATTCTATTTAAAGTGGCTTCCTTAGTTCCATCTGTCTCTACTGCTTTGGTCTGCTTTGTTTCTTTTCACTGTGTTTACTATAATTTGACTTGATATTTATCAGTTTATTCATTGACTGTTTACTCCTTCTCCCAACTACTATCAGAATATTAAGCTCCATAAGACCAGGAATTGTGTTTTATTTTCTTCTGTATTCCCAGTGCCTAGAAGAGTGACTGCACATAGTGGACTCTTAATAACAGTCATTGATCTGATAGAATAAATTCAAACAACAGGTGCAAGGGTTGTTCAGTTGTTGAATGCTCGCCTTTCATGCGGAGACCCGGGTTCAATTCCTGGACCATGCACCCCAACCCCCGAAAAAAATCAAACAACAGATATTTAACAAGCTACTAGGCACCTCCTAGTGCTTGGCTTTGGAGAAATGATGGAGAGAAAGACAAACGCAGCCTCTGCCTCCAGTGGGCAAGACTGACATTAACAAATAATTACAGAAGTAAAATGGATGACAGGAGCCAAGCTTTGAGGGAGAAGTACCTGGCAGTGTAGAGCTTATAAAAGGTGGAATCTATTTTATAACCACAGGGGAGGGAAGGGTTCCCAGAGGAAGCAGTGACTGAACTGAGAGCTAAAGGATTAAAAGTGGTCAACTGGGTAAGGGAAAAGGTGAAAAGGCCTCCTGGGCATCTAGCACGTCCTGTACAAATGCCCTCTGGTGGGAGCCAACTTGGCAGGTTTGGAGAACTGAAAAAAGGTGGCATGGTTGGGGAGTAACGAGTCAGGCAGGGAAAGAAACACATGATGAGGCGTGGGAAGGCTAGCAGGGGCCTCATGGGACTGGGTCATTCACAGCAGTGTAGGTGACAGGGGGCTGCTCTTTATCACAAGGTGAAGGGAAGCCACTGAGGATTGTTTTCGCCTTTCTAACCAACATTATAAACCCTTAATAAAATACTCTTACATGTTGAAAACGCTCTTCTTCCTGGTGGGGTTGTAAATTGGACAAGCTTGTGTGTTGAGCAATTTGGTGATATCTTTCAAAATTACAGATATCTTTGCCCATGTGTGTGAAATGACATGTATTCACTGCAGCATTTTCATAGCAGAAGACTGGAAACAAGCCAGATGTCCCTCAACAGGAGACCAGTTGAAAAACTGTGGTACTTCCTTGTGGTGGACTAATGGGCGGCCATAAAAAAAAAAGAAAGAAAGAATAAGGAAGGTTTTTATGCATTGTTATGAAAAGAACTCCAAGGTACATTATTAAAATTTAAAATATCGAGAAGCAGAACAGAGTTCATAATTGACTGCCATTTGTGTGGGTTAAAAAGGGCACAGGAAAGCCTTGGGGAAGATGGCAGAATAGGATATGTCTAGTTTACCCCTGCTCCAAGGAACAGCTAAAGAAGGGAGAGAAAAAAGACTAGGAGAGTGATTCCTGGGTCTAAGTGACCTGGGAGGGTCTCTTACACACACAGGCAGGCCCTGGTTGAGAAAGCAGAATTGAGACACAGACAACCGGAGACCGACCAGCTGGTGCACACAGCCTGGTGCGTCCACTTCCAGAGGGAGCCAGCACCTTGATCCCTATCTCCGCCTCCCTGTCCCCTGCAGACGGTGACCTGTGCATCTGGGCTGCAGGCACTCACCTGCATACTCAGGCCATACATCCACACCCAGCCCATACAGTCTCTCAACCCCACACCAGCACCCCGCTGAGCTCTGCACACACACACATCAGCATTCAGTGCCTCAGGTGAGTGCATGCACCCACGCCCACTCACTCCTTGCCCCCTCAGCTCTGGGCAGGAGCTGACTTGCACATCCAGGTCACACCAGCCCCCAGCCCACACAGGCATAATCCTACCCTGCTGCCCTTGAGGTCTGGGCATGTGCACATCAGGGCCCTGTCCCCCAGAGCCACACACCGGCGCATCCTACCTGCCAGGCACCCACGTATCCATGCATGGATCTCTTGACCCATGCCCCACACACATGCACACCCTTGCCTTATCCCAGGGCACAAATGCCCTTCTCCCACACCTGGCATGTGCTCTAGGGCACATCTGTGCCACATAGTCTCTGCCCTGCACTAGTGGGCACCTCTGCCCTACCCCAGCCCTGCACCTGTGGACCTGTGCCAGAGCCCTGCCCACCCATCATTACCCACCCTTGACATATGTCCCACAACCTCTGTGACCTGTGCCCCACCCCTACACACTCACATATCCACATCCTGGTCCCACTGGACACCCCCAGTGCAAGGACACACCCATGCCCCAACCTCCTTGTGCCCTGACTTCTGTGCCTTGTACCCCACACCACTCATGACCTACATGCTTCACCTGCCCACCCACATCCTACCAACATACCAGCCCCAGCACAGCTGTTCAGCACCCCCACCTGCCTCTTGCTGTACCCTATCTCTTTGTCCCCCACACTGCACCATGTTCCTGCGCTCCAAGGCCTACCTGAGTTGCACCTGGCCTCCATGGGCCCCTCACCACACATCCACGACCCCATGACCCGCACCCCATGCTCACAGGGAACAGCATAGAGTCCCTGAGCCATGCAAACACCTGCACTGCAACCTGTTACTGCACTGTTGTGTCCCTCCCCATGCCCTACATCCTGCTCCACACCTGTCTCACAAGTACAAAGCTTTAGACTACTGAAGGAAATCAACATCCAAAGTAACCCTATCAAGATATGTTCATGCCATGAAGACAACAGAAGATCATTAACCATATGAAGATGCAGACAAATACAGTTCAGACTAATAACCAAATTAAAACACCAGAGGAGACACAGGCTTTAGAAAAACTAATCGAAGATATTCCTATAACTTTACTAAATAAAATAAGTGGGATGGTGTGCTGGTTTGAACGGATTTATGTATCCTAGAAAAGTCATGTTTTAATCCTAGTTAATCTTGTGGGAGCAGCTGTTTCTTTTATCCCTATTCAATGATGTAAATTGGAAACTTGATTAGGTTATCTTCACAGAGATGTAACTCACCCACTGGTGGGTATTAAACTTTCATTAGGAGGGAACTGCCTGAAAATGTAGAGCTATGTTCCAGTAGCCATGTTTCTTGATGATGATTGTATAATGATATAGCTTTCACAGTGTGACTGTGTGATTATGAAAACCTTGTGTCTGATGCTCCTTTTATCTACCTTGTCAACAGATGAGAGGAACATATGGAATAAAAATAAATAATAGGGGGAACAAATGTTAAAATAGATTTAGTTTGAAATGCTAGTGATCAGTGGAAGGGATCAGTAAGGGGTATGGCATGTAAAATTTTTTTTTCTGTTTGTTATATTTTTCTGTTTCTTTTTATTTCTTTTTCTGAATTGATGCTAATGTTCTGGGAAATGATCATGATGATGAATATGCCACTATGTGATGATATTGTGAATTGCTGAGTGTATGTGTTGGGAATGTTTGTGTTTCTTGTAATTTTTTTTTAATTAATAAAAAATTAAAAAAAAAACTTTCATTAGAGGGAGATGTGACTCCACCTATTTCAGGTGGGTCTTAATTAGTTTACTGGAATCCTTTAAAAGAGGAAGCATTTTTGGAGAAAGCTTGAGAATGGTGGGAGAGCAACAGAGGGAGTCACAAGAATGATGAGAGAACCATAGAGTCCACCAGCCAGCAACCTTTGGAGATGGAGAAGGAGAATGCCCCTGGGGAGCTTCTTGAAACAAGAGGCCTGGAGAGGAAGCTAGTAGATGTCACCATGTTCACCACGTGCCTTTCCAGTTGAAAGAGAGACCCTGAACTTCATCAGCCTATCCTGAGTGAAGGTAACCTCTTGTTGGTGCCTTAATTTGGACATTTTTATAGGCTTGCTTTAATTGGACATTTTCACAGCCATAAACTATAAATGAGCAACTCAATAAATTCCCCTTTTTAAAAAAGCCATTCCATTTCTAGTATATTGCATTCCAGTAGCTAGCAAACTAGAACAGATGGCTAATTACATAAAGGAGATCAAGAAGACACAAGAAGAGCATAAAGAGGAATTTGAAAGAATAAATAGAAAAATAGCAAATATCAAAGAGATTAAAAATGCTGTACACCAAATAAAAAATATAACAGAGATGCACAACAGCAGATTTGAAGAGACAGAAGGAAGAATAAGTGAACTAGAGGACAGGACAACTGATTTTGAACAAAAAGAGCAAATGATAAAAAAAAATGATGAAAAAAATTTGAAATGGATCTCAGGGAAATGATGGACAAAACAAAGCACACAAATATAAGAAGTCATTGGTGTCCCAGAAGGAGAAGAGAATAGTAAAGGGCTAGGAAGATAAGTGGAGGATATAATGGGGGAAATTTTCCAACCCTTATAAAAGACATAAATATGCAAATCAAAGAAACCCAAGAAACTCTAAATAAAATAAATCCAAATGGCCTACCCCAAGACACATACTAATCAGTCTGTCAAATGTTGAAGAGAAACAGAAAATCCTGGAAATAGCAAGAGAAAAACAATCTACTACATACAAGGAAATCACATAAGACTGGGTTCAGACTACACAACTGGCACTATGAAGGTGAAAAGGCAGTGGTATGATACATTTAAGATCCTGAAAGAGAAAGACTTCCAGCCAAGAATTCTGTACACTGCCAAATTATCCTTTAAAACTGAGGGAGAGTTTAAAATTTTCACAGACAAACAAAGGCTGAGAGAATATGTCAACAAGAGACCAGCTCTACAAGAAATACTAAAGGTAGTTCTGCCAGTTGAAAAAAAAAGACAGGAGACGGAGATCTGGAGGAGTGTACCAGTAAGGGTAATCTAAAGGATAAAAAGAGAAATAGGGGAAAGAACATATAGATCTGCCAAATAAAATCCAAAGGATAAGATGGTGAATTCAAGAAAAGCCTTTACAGTAATAAATGTTAATTGTTAATGACCTAAACCTACCAATTAAAAGATACAGAGTGTCAGAATGGATTAAGAAATATATATGCTGTTTATAAGAGACTCATCTTAGACACAAGGATACAAATAGATTGAAAGTGAAAGGATGGAAAAAGATGTTCCATGCAAACTGTAACCAAAAGAAAGCAGGAGTAGCTATACTAATATGAGAAAAATAGACTTTAAATGCAAAGACATCATAAGAGACAAAGAAGGACACTATATGTTAGTAAAAGGGACAATTAACCAACAAGGAATAACAATCATGAAAGTCTCTGCCCTCCATCAAGGAGCTCCAAAGCACATGAGACAGACATTGGCAAAAATGAATGGCTCAACAGATGTTTCAACATTAATAGTAGGAGACTTCAATACATCACTCTCCTCTATAGAAAGAACAACCACACAGAGGATCAACAAGGAAATAGAGAATTTAAACAATCTGATAAATGAATTAGACCAAACAGACATATATAAGTCATTACACCCCAAAGCACCAGAATGTAAATTCTTCTTTAATGCTCATGGAACATTCTCCAGGATAGATCATATGCTGGGGCACAAAACAGGTCTTTATAAATTTTAAAACATTGTTATTATTCAAAGTACTTTTTCTGATTACAATGGAGTGAAGCTGGAAATCAACAACCACCAAAGAACAAGAACTTTCACAAATATATGGAGATTAAATAACACACTCTTATACAACCAGTGGGTCAAAGAAGAAATTGCTAGAGAAATCTGAGACAAATGAAAATGAGAATACAACATACCAGAACTTATAGGATGTGGCAAAGGCAGTGCTGAGAGGGAAATACATTGTCCTAAATGCTTATATTAAAAAAGAAGAAAGAGCAAAAAATTGAGGAAAGAAAGAGCAAAAAATTAACTGCTCACCTGGAAGAACTAGAGAAAAAACAGCAAACTAACCCAAAAGCAAATAGAAGAAGAGAAATAAGAAAGATTAAAACAGAGTTAAATGAATGGGAGAACAAAAGAACAATAGAAAGATTGAATAAAACCAAAAGTTGGTTCTTCAAAAAAAAAATCAATAAAATCGATGGGCCACTAGCAAGGTTGACAGAAAAATAGAGAGGATGCAAATAAAATCAGAAATGAGAGGGAGGTCATTACCACAGACACTGAAGAAAAAAAAATTATAAGAGAATACTATGAACAATTATAAGAACAATTAGACAGCTAGATGAAATGGACAAATTCCTGGAAACACACCAATAAGCTACACTGGCTCAAGAATAAATAGAAGATCTCAACAAACAAATCACAAGCAAAGAGATTCGATCAGTCATAAAAAATCTTCCTACAATGAAAAGCCCAGGGCCAGATGGCTTCACAGGAGAATTTTATCAAATTAATTCCAAAAAGAACTAACACGAATCCTGCTCAAACTTTTCCCAAAAATTGTGGAACCCTACCTAACTCATCTTATGAAGATAACATCACTAATACCAAAACCAGGTAAAGATGCTACAAGAACGGAAAGCAACAGACCAATCTCCCTAATAAACATAGGTGCAAAAGTTCTCAAGAAAATGTTAGCAAGTTGAATCCAACAACACATTAAAAGAATTATACACCATGACCAAGTGGGGTTATATAAGGGATGCAAGGATGGTTCAACACAAGAAAATCAGTTAATATAATGTAATCAGCACATTAACAAATCAAAAGGGAAAATAATATGATCCTCTTGATTGATGCTGAAAATAGCATTCCACAAAATTCAACATCTTTTTCTGACAAAAACATTTCAGAAGGTAGGAATCAAAGGTAGCTTCCTCAACATGATAAAAGTCATATATGAAAAACCCATAGCCAGCATTGTACTCAATGGTGAGAGACTAAAATTGGGAATGAGACAAGGATGCCCTCTCTCACCAACATTATTCAACATTGTACTAGAAGTTCTAGCAAGAGCAATCAGGAAGGACAAAGAAACGAAAGGCATCCAAATTGGAAGAATGAAGTAAAACTTTCATTATTTGCCAATGACACGATACTATACTTGGAAAATCCTGAGAAATCTACAACAAAGTTACTTGGGCTAATAAACAAATTCAGCAAGGTGGCAGGTTATAAAATTAATGTGCAAAAATCAATAATGGAGGCAGGGCCAAGATGGCAGCTTAGTGAGGTGTGGGATTTAGTTCATCCTCCAGAGCAGCTAGTAAATAGACAGGAACAGTACAGAACAACTGCTGGGGCCATGTCAGTGACCGGACACAGCGTACCCTAGTCTGAACAAGCTAACAATGTTAGCTTTCAAGAGTCAGAAAAGGGCATTAGTGAACTGGAGGATAGGACATCTGAAAATAAAATATAGGGAAAAGAATGGAAAAACATGAGCAGGGACTCAGGGAATTGAATGACAACATGAAGTGCATAAATATACACATTGTGGGTGTCCCTGAAGGAGAAGAGAAGGGAAAAGGAGGAGGAAAAACTAATGGAGGAGATTATCACTGAAAATTTCACAACTCTTATAAAAGACTTAAATTACAGATCCAAGAAGTGCAGCATAACCCAAACAGACTAGATCCAAATAGACGTACTGCAAGACATTTACTAATCAGACTGTCAGATGTCAAAGAGAAAGAGAGAATCTTGAAAGCAGCAAAAAAAAAAAAAAAAGCAATCCATCACATACAAGTAAAGCCCAATAAGACTATGCACAGGTTTCTCAGCAGAAACCATGGAGGCAAGAAGACAGTGGGATGATATATTTAAATTACTAAAAGAGAAAAACTGTCAACCAAGAATTCTATATCCAGCAAAATTGTCCTTCAAAAATGAGGGGGAAATTAAAACATTTTCAGACAAAAAATCACTGAGAGAATTTGTGACCAAGAGACTGGCACTGCAAGAAATACTAAAGGGAGCACTAGAGACAGATATGAAAGGACAGAAGAGAGAGGTGTGAAGAAGAGTGTAGAAATGAAGACTATGAGTAAAGGTAAAAAGAAGGAAATTTTGATATGGCATATAAAATCCAAAAGGCGAAATGGTAGAAGAAAGTACTACCCACACAGTAATAACACTAAATGTCAATGGATTAAACTCCCCTATCAAAAGACATAGACTAGCAGAATGGATTAAAAAACAGGACCCACCTATATGCTGTCTACAGGAAACACACCTTAGACCCAAGGATAAACATAGGTTGGAAGTGAAAGGTTGGGAAAAGATATTTCATGGAAATAAAATTTGCATCAGAAAAGAGCAGGAGTAGTTGTACTAAATCAAACAAATTAAACTTCAAATGTAAAACAGTTAAAAGAGACAAAAGGATACTATGTATTAATAAAAGGAACAATTCAGCAAGAAGACATAATGATCATAAATATTTATGCACCGAGCCAGAATGCTCCAAAATACATGAGGCAAACACTGAAAAGAGAAATAGATACATTTACTATAATAGTTGAAGACTTCAATTCCCCACTCTCATCAATAGACAGAACATCTAGAAAGAGGGTCAATAAAGAAACAGAGAATTTGAATAATACAATAAATGAGCTAGACTTAACAGACATTTACAGAACATTACACCCCACAACAGCAGAATACACCTATTTCTCAAGTGCTCATGGGATCATTCCCAAGGATAGACCATGAGCTGGGTCAAAAAACAAGTCTCAATAAATTTAAAAAGACTGAAATCATACAAAACACTTTCTCAGGTCAGAAAGGAATGAAGTTGGAAATCAATAATAGGCAGAGTGCTATAAAATTCACAAATATATGGAGGCTCAACAACATGCTCTTAAACAACCAGTGGGTCAAGGAAGAAATTACAAGAGAAATCAGTAAATATCTTGAGGCAAATGAAAATGAAAACACAACATATCAAAATTTATGGGATGCAGCAAAGGAAGTGCTAAGAGAGAAATTTATTGCCCTAAATGCCTATATCAAAAAAGAAGAAAGAGCAAAAATTGAGGAATTAACTGTCCATTTGGAAGAACTAGAGAAAGAACAGCAAACTAACCCCAAAACAAGCAAAAGGAAAGAAATAATGAAGATTAGAGCAGAAATAAATGAAATTGAGAACATAAAAGCAATTGAGAAAGTCAACAAAACCAGAAGTTGGTTCTATGAGAGAATTAATAAGATTGATGGACCCTTATCAAGGTTGACAAAAAGAAGAAGAGAGAGGATGCAAATAAATAAAATCAGAAATGGAAGAGGAGACATAACCACTGATGCCACAGAATTAAAGGAGGTAATGAGAGGATATTATGAACAACTTTATGCTAATAAACTAGACAATGTAGATGAAATGGACAACTTCCTAGAAAGGCATGAACAATCAATATTGACTCAAGAAGAAATAGACGACCTCAACAAACCAATCACAAGTAAAAAAATATTGAATTAGTCATTAAGAAGCTCCCCAAAAAGAAAAGTCCAGGAGAAGATGGCTTCACATGTGAATTCTACCAAACATTAAAGAAAGAATTAGTACCAATTCTGCTCAAACTCTTCAAAGAAATTGAAGAGGAGTGAAGGCTACCTAACTCATTCTATGAAGCCAACATCACCCTCATACCAAAGCCAGACAAAGATAGTACAAAAAAAGAAAACTATAGACCAATCTCTCTAATCATATAGATGCAAAAATCCTCAACAAAATTCTTGTAAATTCAATTGCGAAGAGATGGAAATAGCCAAAATGTCCATCAACAGACAAGTGGCTAAACAAACTGTGGTGTATACATACGATGGAATATTATGCAGCTGTAAGACAGAATAAAGTTATGACGTATGTAACAACATGGATGGACCTTAAGGGCATTATGCTGAGTGAGATTAGCGAGAAACAAAAGGACAAATACTGTATGGTCTCACTGATATGAACTGACATTAGTGAATGAACTTGGAGAATTTCAGTTGGTAACAGAGACCATCAGGAGATAGAAATAGGGTAGATATTGGCTAATTGGAGCTGAAGGGATACAGATTGTGCAACAGGACTGACTGTAAAAATTCAGAAATGGATAGCACAATACTATCTAACTATAATACAATAATGTTAGAACACTGAATGAAGCTGAATGTGAGAATGCTAGAGGGAGGAGGCCTGGGGACACAAAAGAAACCAGAAGGAAAGATAGATGATAAAGAATGAGATGCTATAATCTAGGAATGCCTAGAGTGTATAATGATAGTGACTAAA
Source organism: Myrmecophaga tridactyla (assembly GCA_004026745.1). Lineage (NCBI taxonomy): Eukaryota > Metazoa > Chordata > Mammalia > Pilosa > Myrmecophagidae > Myrmecophaga > Myrmecophaga tridactyla. Next base: position 6,848 of record PVIY010001762.1, on the reverse strand, counting down.
TGTACAAATTTAAAAATGTTTTTGCATCAGAAGGAACTAAAGGAATGTCAATACTGCAGGGTGTTGAAAATAGATGGTAATTCATATTTTGAAACGTTAACTTCTGTGTGAGACTAAAGCAAAAAATGTTTATTTGGTACAAAATTTATATTTTGTCTAGTGCTTTTCCTAATATAACTTATGTGGACAGCTTAATTGAACACTGTAAGTACACGGAACTTTGTAGGGCATGAGATTTTGTAAGTTTGTCCAGAGTGATGTACTGATAATCCCAGAGTTATTTGAACAGTGATTTAAAACGTATTTTCAAAGTTCCCTTTGGGGAATGGCGAGAAAGTGGGAAAATTCAGCTTCCCCAACTGAAGAATTCCTGATATTCTCACAAGCAGTGGGGACAACCAAAGCAATAGGCTGAGCCCTGAATCTTGGGGTTTGTTCATATGAAACTTAACCCTGCAAAGGATAGGTTAAGCTTACTTAAAATTAGGCCTAAGTGTCACCCTCAGAGAACCTCTTTTTTTGCTCAGAAGTGACCTCTCTCTCTCAACCAATACAACAAGCAAATTCACTGCCCTCCCCCTCTCTACATGGGACATGACTCCCAGGGGTGTGGACCTTCCTGGCAACATGAGACAGAAATCCTAGAATGAGCTGGGACTCCACATAAAGGGGTTGAGAAAACCTTCTCGACCAAAAGGGGGAAGAGCAAAATGAGACAAAATAAAGTGTCAATGGCTGAGTGATTCCAGAGTTGAGAGGTTACCCTGGGGGTTATTCTTACACATTATATAGATATCACCTTTTTAGTTAAGGTGTAATGGAGAGGCTAGAGGGAACTGCCTGAAAATGTAAAGCTGTGTTCCAATAGCCATGTTTCTTGAAGATGATTGTATAATGATAAAGCTTTTGCAATGTGACTGCGTGGTTGTGAAAACCTTGTGTCTGATGCTCCTTTTATCTACCTTATCGACAGATGAGTAAAACGTATGGATTAAAAATAAATAAATAATAGGGGGAACAATATGAAAATAAACTTAGTAGATTGAAATGCTGGTGATTGGGGAGGGGGAGAGGGAGGAAGAATGGTGTGTATGAATTTTTTTCTTTTTATTTCTTTTTCTGGATTGATGCAAATGTTCTGAGAGGTGATCGTGGTAATGAATACACAACTATGTGATGATATTGTGAGTTATTGATTATATACCAAGAATGGAATGATCATATGGTAAGAATGTTCGCGTTTGTATGTTGTTACTTTATAAAAAAGTAAAAAATTTTTTTAAAAAATCAGAAATGTTTCTATACACAAGCAATGGTCTAACTGAGGAGGCAATTAAAGAAAAAATTTCCATCCAAAATAGCAACTAAAAGAATCAAATACTTAGGAATGAACCTACCTAGGGACATAATGGGCCCTTACACAGAAAACTACATAATATTGCTAAAGGAAATCAAAGAAGATCTAAATAGGTGGAAAGACATTCCCTGCTCATGGATAAGAAGGTTAAATGGAGTAAAGATGTCAATTCTACCCAAATTGATCTACAGATTCAACAGAGTACAATCAAAATTCCAACAATCTACTTTGAAGACTTGGAAAAGCTAGTTACTAAATTCATCTGGAAGGGAAAGAAACTCTGAATAGCTAAAACCATGCTAAAAAGAAGAATGAATGGGAGGATCAAGACTCCCTGACTTTAAAACTTATTATAAAGCCACAGTGGTCAAAAGAGCATAGTACTGGCACAAAGATAGAAGTATTGACCAACGGAATCAAACTGAAAGCAGAGAAATAGTCCACCAAATCTATAGTAAACTGATCTTCAATAAGGCCCCCAAATCCACTGAATGGGAACAAAATAGTCTTTCCAATAAATGGGCATGGGAGGACTCGATATTGATAGCCAGAAGATTGAAAGAGGACCCTTACCTTCCACCCTCTACAGAAATTAACTCAAAATGGATCAAATGCCTAAACATAAAAGCCAGTGCCATAAAGCTCCTAGAAAAAAATATATAGGGAAACCTCTTCAAGACCTAGTAATAGGAGGTAGCTTCCTAAACTTTATACCCAAAGCGCAAGAAACAAAAGAAAAAATAGATAAATGGGAACTCCTTAAAATCAAATGCTTTTGTGCCTCAAAAGACTTGGTCAAAAAGGTGAAGAGGCAATCAACTCAGTGGGAAAAATATTTGGGATAAAAGTTTGATATCCTGTATACATAACAAAATCATACAACTCAACAACAAAAGAACAAACAACCCAATTATAAAGTGGACTAAAGATATGAATAGACATTTTTCTGAAGAGCAAATACAGATGGTTAAAAAGCACATGAAAAGATGTTCATTTTCATTAGCTATAAGGGAAATGCATATCAAGACTACAATGAAATACCACTTCACACCTATAAGAATGGTTACTATAAAAGAAACAGGAAACTATAAATGTTGGAGAGGGTGTGGAGAAAGTCAGACACTTTCTTCTGCTGGTGGGAATGTGGGAATGTATAAAAGTACAGCCACTGTGGAAGACAATCTGATGGTTCCTCAGAAAACTAAATCTCAAGTTGCCCTATGACCCAGCAACACCACTACTCAGTATACACCCAGAAGAGCTGAAAGCAGTGACACAGAGATTTTTACACTGATGCTCATAGCAGCACTGTTCACAACCGCTAAAAGATGGAAACGAATCCAGGTGCTCATAAATAGACAAGTGGATTAACAAAATGTGGAATATACATACGATGGAATATTATGCCGCAGCAAGACAAAATGACGTCCTGAACCACATGACAAGATGGATGAGGCTTGAGGACATAACGCTGAGTGAAATAAGTGAGAAGCAAAAGGACAGATACTGTATGATTCCACTTTTATGACCACGGAAAGGTAAAATCAGAGCTTATAATACAGAATATGGGGGTACTAGAGATACACAGAAGCTTGAGATGGGTGTAACTCAATTATAAGGGGGTAGACAGAAATGAACGTGGTTCACTAATGGGTCCATAGGTAATATCACCATATTGAAGGTGAACATGATTGAAAGGGGTTGTACAGACTCCTGTGTCCCACCAATTAACACTGCAATTATAAATAAGTTCTTGCTTGAACTACTGCAAAGGTTTAAAAAAAAAGGGCACAGGAGAGAATATATGTACAGCTTTTCTGAGCATAGCATATCTGTGGAAGGAGACATAAGAAAGTGTACTGTTACTTGCCTCTGGAAAGGGGAACTGTGTGGCTAGGGATTGAGTTGGAGGGAAACTTCACTGTGTACCTTCTGAAATTTGAACTATGCAATGTCTTACCTATTCCACAACTAAATAAATTTGTGTAAATATTCATTGATTAAATGAACCCGTGAATTAGAAAATTTATTTGCTAAAAAAAATTGCTTTTATATGCCAGCCAGGACTGCTCTCTGCTATTTATAAGAAAAATATTTAAGGAGTTCTGACTCCTGCCCCTCTCTCTGATTTCTGGCACAACCCTCAAGGGGAATCCACCAACAGAGGATATGATGGTTAATTTGATATGTTAATGTGGCCAGGTTATGGTGTCCAGTTGTTTGGTTAAACACTGGTCTCGATGTTGCTGTGAAGGTATTAGCTAAATAGAAGTGATTAGCATCTGTGATCCTTTGACTTGAAGTAAAAATCATTACTTGACAGTGTGGGCAGGTCTTGTCCAATCAGGTGAAGGCCTTAAGAGCTAGATCTGTGGTCTCCGGAAGAAATTCTTCCTCAACGCTACACCATTTACTCCTCTCTGGGTTTCCAACTTCAGATTTGAGACTTCAACATTAATTCTAACCAGAATTTCCAGTCTACCAACTTTCCCTAAAAACCCCCCTCAAGACTTCAAGATCACTCTTACCGAATTTCCAGCCTACCAGCTTGGCCTACAAAATTGCCAGCCCCACAATCGCATGAGTCAATTCCTTAAAATAAGTCTCTCCATATATATACACACCTATGTCCTGTTGGCTCTGCTTCTCTGGAGAACCCTGACTAACAGAGGGGTACTGTTAGACCTTTCAAAAGGGGAGTTGGATGAAAATATTTATATTGGTCAGTTGGCATCATTTCCAGGAAAGGACCTCTCTCTTTTGCCCTGAAACCAGACTTGTCTCAGGGCCTCATAAAAACACACTAGTTTGGGGACTTTCCCGAGCTTGTTTAATTAGGCTCCTTGCTGAAAAGCTGTGTCATTGCTCTCCCAAGTGGTAACTGGGCCCCAGAGATGTAATCACATCTCAACAGAGAATTCTTATCAAAAGTCCGATATTCAGCTTTTTCCTGCATACAAATAAGCATCCCATAGCATCTGCAATATCAGGGAAGGCACAAGCAGGTAAGGCCAGAATGTCCTGAGCTCCCTAACTCCAACAACCTGAAGAGTTGGTCTGTGAGTTCTGATTAAATTCCAGTGGAGAGGGCAGCTGACAGCACCTTGATAAGGAGGATGAAAGGGATTGCAGCAGGCTCCCCTCCAGGAGTTCCCTATTTCTCTGGACATGAGAGGAAGGCTCCAGGTCCCAATGAAGAAAAGCAGCTGTGATCTCTGCCCTGGAGTCCTCTCTGGCAGTCCTAAGGCAGGGCACCAGGTCAGGGGGTTGCAGAAAGGATGAATAAAAGAAAGTAATAATGAGAAAAGAATCAGACCCAGTGATGACTGGGGATCTTCACTGTTTGTGCTGTAATGCAATAATTTTTATAACAACCCTATGGAGAAAATATTACCCTCTCCTGCTCCGCCTCATTTTACAGAGGAGAAGACTGAGACCCAGGAAAAGTGCAGTAACTTGCCTCAGGTCATACAGTTGGTGATTGACAAGGTCAGGATATGAGCCTAGTTCTTTCTGCTGCCAGGGCCCATTCTCTTGCTGTGGACAATTTACATATAATCAGAAGTCAGCAATTAACATTTATTGAGTCAGCAGTAAACATTTAGTTTTAAAAACTTCCACCATTTCTCTTTTACATATTGCATCCCAATGTCCTATTTGACATTGTAAATTAGTCCTGTTCCAAAGACAAAGAAGATGACATTTTCCTTCTCACCTTGAGTTCATCTATGTGAACTGAGTTGGGGGAAATCTCAGGTTCTTTCACCAGTCAGCCATATACAAAGGAAATACCCAGGAGCTCCAAAGAGCCACAGCCCCTCCCCCAGAGACAAGATCAGGTTACACTGGTCCCTTGAGCCATTCTAGATGCCAAGTGATTTGCATAGGGACTTTGGAGCCAAGACCAGAATATTTTCCATGCTGGAACTTTCTATGTACTGTGTCTTTTGCCTCCTCTGAAGACAAAACCAGGAGAAACAAGCTAACTTTAGCAGTATGGACTTTAACACATCAGAAAAAAACTTTCTGACAACGGGTGATGATTGTTGTCACATCAAATGGGCAGCCAAGGAAGGAGGGACCTGCAGTAAGTTGGTTGGCAAAGTGCTATGCATGTCGTATAGACTCAGTGGATACTGATTGATTTGATTTGTTGATTTCCTCTCCCACCACCTCCCACAAACACCCTGTGATGAGTCTGAGTCTCATCACAGTCTCACGTTTACTTATGGCTCTGAGCCTTTGTTCTCGCTGATCCCTCCATCTGAAATGGCTTCTCCTCCTCTTGTCTGTCCTTCATCATCTAGCCCAAGTCCCAGCTAGACCTTAAAGCTTTCTCTGACCACTCCAGCCTACATAGATCTTCCCTTCTTGGAATTCTAGATCATCTGGGGCTTAGTGGTAATTGTCTGGGTAGATGGCCAATCTCTCCAACTAAATTGGGAGGGCCCTGAAGGCAGCAGCCTGTTCTACAGGTTTTCAATTCTTTTCCACTTCCCCACATGGCCCTTAGCACAAAAAAGAAATAAATAGATGAAAATGAATTATCTTTCCTGACTGCTTTAAGAACAGTTGAGATGTTCTCCCTGGATTGACTTATATACAGGCCGAGGAACAGACCAGATGAATTCTGGGGAAGGCTAGGTCCCTGGAAAAAGCACAAGCTTTGGAGCCAGACAGGCATGGGTTCAAATTCCAGTTCTGCCTCTGGTTAGCTGCCAACCTTTGACAAATAGTTTAAATCTGCTGAGCCTTAGTTTCTTCATCTGTAAAGTGGGGATGGTAATACCAATTGGACCAGGTTCCTGGGAGATGAAATGAGATTATGGGATAAATAGTGCCTGGTACCTACTAGATGCCTATTAAATGACAGTATCCTTCCTTCCTTCTGGAGCTTTCTTCAAACATTAGGAGAATGAAAAGAGTTTCAACAATAAATAATTAGGAGGAAGAGGCAGAGTTTTGATGTTTTGATGGATGGAAGAGGGGATCTATGAGGGCACTCATCATCCAACTAAAGTCCCAAGGTGGCTTTATTAAAAAAGTGAAGGAGTCAACACACTATGGGAAGCTTTTCTTCTAAAACATAACCCCATCATACACAAGAGGAGACAGAACCACACTTTGTGCAGAAATACGTCACTCTCCCTGCTTATTTGAGCCTTTGAAGTATGTGGCTTGGGTAACTTGAGAGTACATTTTCTCAATGACCAGGAATGCTAATAAATATGTTCTCATGAAACATTCCAATGGCACTTTCCTGTTTTTGACTCAGCAGTTATGAAGACAAAAAACCTTGTAAAGCCACCTGCTGTCACCTGTACTTGACTGCTATATTTTGGAAAACTTTCCAAGCTGGCTACATGTCATCTTATATTTGTTCATTAGCTCTAAAAAATACAGTGAGTGGCAAATGTGTCCAGGTCCTGGAGGTATGAGAGTGAATGAGATAGAATCTCTGTCTCCAAGGAGCTTGTCTTCTAATGGTGGC